>PVKB01006513.1:0-59877 GCA_004027205.1 Ctenodactylus gundi
AAAAAAAAAAAAAAAAAAAAAAAAAAAAAAAAAAAAAAAAAAAAAAAAAAAAAAAAAAAACCCTCAGAAAACAACAAATACTGGTGAGATTGTGGGAGAAAAGGAACCCTTCTGCACTCTTGGTGGGACTGTAAACTGGGACAACCACTATGGAAAGCAGTATGGAGAATCTCCAAAAAACTGAAAATAGATATTGCATTTGACTCAGCTATACCTCTTCTAGGTGTCTTCCCAAAAGAGTCAAAGTCATCGTACATGAGTGACACGTGCATACCCACGTTTATAGCAGCACAATTTGCAATAGTCAAATTCTGGAATCAGCAGATATGTCCAGCAGCAGAAGGACAGATGTAGTATATTTACACGGTGGAGTACTACTCTGCCATAAAGAAACACAAGCTTGAGTCATCTGCAGAAAAATTGCACCTTGAGACCTTTATGCTTAAAGAAATGAATCAGACACGGAAGGCTAAATATCACATGATTTCTTTAATATGAGAAAACCAAACTATAAACAAAGTAAAAGAGAGATGGAAAGAAGAAAGAAGATGGAGTTTGTGGAGGGAGGAAGGGGGTGTGGGGTGTGGTGAGAGGGTGGGAAGGGGAAAGGGATGGATATGTGAATTAAAAAAAACCAAACTGTATCCATCAAACAAGAGTTGCCCATGTCCCTCATTTCTAAACTTCTAAAATGTGATTCTATCATTTTGCCTCTGTTGTGTTAACTATTTTTAAATTCTGTCTCCTACAAGTAGATTCACTCAATATTTTTTTTTTCTGTTGTGATTTTCTTCATTGTAGTAGCTGCAGGATTCATCAGGGTTGCAGCATGAGCTAGAATTTTCCTCCAGTTGAAAAACTGAATAATATTCCAGTGTGTTTAAAGGCTATATTTTGGTTAAACATTCTTATGGTTTTAGATATTGGGCTGTTTCAGCCTTTAACTAAAGCAAATGATGGTATTATACATATTGTAAATATACTATTTGAAACTCAAAAAGGAAAAAGGGAGGAAAGGTTTATGTTAGCTCACAGTCTCAGGGCTCTCAGGGCACTTGTGTCTAGCTAGTAATGGCGGAAGGACACGGTGGTGGGCCTTGCTGGAGAAAAGCTGTTCACAGCACAGCAAGACAAGAAGCAGAGGATGAGAGCAGTTGGGGACAAGAATATGCCCACTCACGGCCGGTCTGGCCAGACAGGTCTGCAGCCCGGCACTCTGGGAGGCTGAGGAAGGAGGACTGCAAGTTCCAGCCTCATCTGGGTAATTTAGTGACTTAGTGGGCCCTGCCTTAACATCAAAAATGAAGATGAGCTTGGGGGAGGGGAAAGAGGGCTGGATTGTAGCTTGGTGTGAAGGGCCTGGGCTCTATCCCCAGTACCCCCCACAGAAATGCAGCCTTCCATGGGGACCCCCACCCAGGCCCCACCTAGCAGCACATCAGGTCCCCATGGACTAACCCTTTCTATCCAATTAACTCTGTGATCCCACCACCTTCCCGATGCCGAGATTTCAGACCCAGCCGGTAGCCCCAGGCCTCACGTGAAGGCAGCACTGGGCTAGGTTGTCTGGACTGTGGGTTATCTGTGACACATCAGCACGTTTGGGGGCATGGTTTGAGAGCTCCCAAGTGCCTGCTGCTGGCTCCTGGAGTGGCTCCACCACCTTCCGGCACTGGCCCATTTTGTCACTGAGGAACCACTCAGGCTCTGGTGAGGTTCCCTCCTGTCCTGAGCTTGGTGGGAGCCAGGGTGGGCGGCTTGGGGCACCTGCCAGGCAGGGTAAGGTGAAGGTCAGGGCCCCAGGGAGGACAGAAAACCAGGCCTGGGACTCACTGCCTGAGGATTGGGATGGAGGCCAATACCCAAGATAGTGGGGAGTTCAGGAGCCTGGTGGAGACTCCCAGGTAAGGGGAAGGCCACTCAGGGCCATTGCACTCTGACCCTGTGCCCACTCACCTGTCCTGTCTCAACCAACCCTTTAGCAAGCCTGGCCTGGTGGTGGCACAGGCTTGCTATCCCAGCATTCTGGGAGGCTGAAGCAGGGGACCCCAAGTTCAATCCCTGCTGGGCAACTTAGCAAGATTCTATCTCAAAAATAAATGAATGGATGAATGAATGAATGAATAAATAAATAAATAAAAAGTGCTGGAGATATTGTCTCTCGGTGAGAAGACCTTTGAGATCAATTTCCCGTGCAAAACCAGAACCAAACAAAACCCTTACAGCAGCCTCGGGAGATCGGCCGTTTCCATCTTGCAGTCTGGAAAGCAGGCTCCAGGAAACAAAGTTGTGTGTCCAAAATCACCCGCCACGCAGGAGAGCACAGCGAGTCCCCTCCAGTGCCCGGGCCTTGCCGTGGCTTTCCCGGCTGCCAGCGGCAGGGTGGCGTTGGCAGAAATGGCGTGGAGAGCGTGGAGAGCGGGTTGGGGACGCTGGGCACTGGGGCCAGGCCTCCGCGCTGCGGCTGGGCCACAGGGGGTTAAAGCTCCTCCCTCCCCCTTGGCCTGCCTCCTCCCAGCTCTTCCTGTGCGGCTCTTGCGACACCGCAGCCCTGCGAGGCCCTCCCTCCCTCGCCTCGCTCTCCTCCAAGTTCTCACTCTTGGACTCTACCTCTGGCCCCCGGGGTTGAGGGCTCTGGTGGTTGCCACCCACCATCAGTCTCAACTGTCGGTCTCCCGCCCCCACGGGAGCCCCCCCCCCCCACTTCCACCGTGCTTGGGACCTCCTGGTGTGGCTCCTGGGACACCGCTGCTGCCACCAGCCAGCCCCAATGGGGGAGTGAGAGGCCCACAGCTGGCCGGACATGGGCCTCCCTGCCGTGCCTGGCCTGCTGCTGCCACTGGTGAGACTGGGACAGAGGAGAGGGTCTCGGGTGGGCCCCACTGGGGAGGAGGCTTGGCCCTGATGCCACCCTCAGGCCTGCTGGGCCCAAGCGCAGCCTGGCTACTGACCCTCTGGGAGAAGGGGGCTGCCCTGAGGTGGGGACAGCGAGAGAGCCAAGGAAGGGTGTGTGTGTGTGTGTGTGTGTGTGTGTGTGTGTGTGTGTGTGTGACACTGGGGATCTGACACAGGGCCTTTGTACTGAGTGACATCTCCAGCCCATTTTTATTCTTCTTTTGAATAGGGACCTTAGCTGGGCTCAAATTTGCCATCCTTCTGCCTCAGCCTCCCAGAGGCCTGCGCCACTAGGCCTGGCCAGCCAAGGAAGTCAGCAGGGGACGGGGCGGTTGTCTGAAATCAGGAAAGCAGGCAGGAGAGCCAGCCGGGAAAGGGAATCTGGAGTCCTGTCCCCTCTCGGCAGCTGGCTGGCCTGGTAGCAAGCTGGGTTGGGGGGACCTGAGGCTGCCTGGGGAATCTGGCTGGGTGGCCCTGTTAGAGGGCATGGCTTGAGAAATGGGGAAACTGAGTCCAGAAAGTGGTCAAGCTGATTGGAGATGCCAGGCTACGGTGCATTTGAAGTGGAGCAGAAAACCCAAGAGGGCCGAGGTGCCGAGCAGAGAGGCCCCCAGGGCCGGGTTTCGGGTCGTCCCCTGCCTCTGCCAGGCCCCATGGCATGCAGGTGGCCTTTGCTAGGGTGACACTCAGGGCTGCCTCCAGCCCACTCCCTGCCGATCCCAAGGGCAGCCCTGGTCTCTTAACTCCACAGTTCAGTTTGGGGAAGTTGGCAGTGAGCTATTGTCGTTGCTGGTAAATGTCCCTTTTCTCTATCCTCAGCTTGTTTGTGTGTGTTTGTGTGTGTCTTTGTCCACCAGTATCCTCTGCGTCCTGAGACTCCTTGCTGAACCCCAGCGTCCCCCTCCCTATTCCCTGCCCCGTCCAGACGCCTCCGGGCCCGGCCCAGGGTGAATGCAGCGCTGCGTCCTCTTCCCTGGGGTCCTAGGTCCTTTCTCTCCACTGTCCCTTCCTTTCCAGTCGTCTCCTCAGCCCCCTTCCTGAGCTGTTCCCCACCAGCCCCTCACCTGCGTCTGTGCTCCAGTCCACATTTCTAATCCCAGCAGCAGCCACCACCTCTCCCGCGGTCTCTCCCTCCTCCTATCCCCTCCCTTTACGTTCTGCCTTCTCCGGGGTTGCAGATCACCTCACGTCACTCACAGCTGTGGGAGCTTGACCAGGTTATGTGAGCCCCTCTATGCCCTGTTTCCATATGTTTAAAATGAGTAATGGGGGCTGGAGGAATGGCTCAGCGGTTAAAGCACTTGCCTAGCAAGTGCTAAGTCAAGTGCTAAGTACCCGGGTTCAATTCCCCAGCACCACATAAGCCGGGCATGGTGGTGCACACCTGGAATCCCAGGGCTCAGGAGGCTGAGTCAGGAGGATTGCTGTGAGTCCAAGGCCAGGCTGGGCTCCATAGTGAGTTCAGGGCTAACCTGGGCTCCAGAGTGAGACTCTGTCTCAAAAAAGTAAAAAATAAAAAAATAAAGTGGGTATTGGAGTGTGGGGGTATAGCTCAGTGGCTAAAGCACTTGCCTAGCATGCACAAAGTCCTGAGTTTGAATCCCCGGCAGCACATAAAGTCTAGCTGGGCATGGTGATGCATGCCTATAATCTCAGCACTTGAGAGCTTGAGACAGGAGGATAGCCATGAGTTTGAGGCCTGCCTGAGTTACGTAGTAACTTAAACATGAGATCCTGACAAAAAAGAAAAGAGAAAGAAAAAATAAAATGGGTCTCATGAGCCATGTCCAAGGTGCAGGCCCGTTGTCCTAGCACTCTGGGAAGCTGAGACAGGAGGATAGTGCAAGTTCAAGTCCAACACGGACGGTTTGGCAACATGGCGAGAACCTGGCTCAACAAACAAACAAATAAACAAATAATAAAAAGCGCTGGGCCTGTAGTTCAGCGAGAAGGCCCTGGCTTCTACACCCAGTAACAAAACAAAGCTGTTGAGGCCTCCTGGCGTGGCTTTAGGGCTCATGAGGTGGGTGCACACGAAATGTGTATCAGCATGTTGAGCGTCGGCTGAAGGGAGACGCTGGTTCAGGCGCGGGGGTTGTGAGGGAGCGCGGGCCCCCTGCTCTTTACGCTAGGGTCCTCTAGGAGAGCAGGGTCTCGCAGGGAGAAGGCACTCGACAAGCTCTTTGCTTTGTTGCTGATATAATTGTAGGTATTCCCTGGAAACCAGAGGAAAGGTAGCCTTGGTCTTAGGTGCCTGGTTCAGGGCTGCCATGGCGGGGTCGTGGCACCCTGGCCAGAAGCCCAGCCGACAGGGAGGGGGGCAGGCGAGGTCTGCAGGAGGCTGTCCTTGGACTTTTCGGCTTGTCCCCACTCAAGGGACAATATGAACGTGGTGTGTATAGGGGTACATGTGAATGGGAGGCGCTGGGTAGGGGTGGGACAGGGAACAGAC
Source organism: Ctenodactylus gundi (assembly GCA_004027205.1). NCBI lineage: Eukaryota > Metazoa > Chordata > Mammalia > Rodentia > Ctenodactylidae > Ctenodactylus > Ctenodactylus gundi. The sequence goes on from PVKB01006513.1 coordinate 5,348, forward strand.
CCCACACGGAGTGCAAAATGGAGAGGGCTTCGCTGTCTCCAGAGATGGTTTCGGAACACTGGAGGAGAAAGCCCTCGACCTGCCTTGGTGGTGTCCTGGATCACACTGGGAAGAACCAGGGAGGGCATGGGATGGGGCCCAGTGGCCCCTTTCTTTCAGATAGGACATTGTACCCAGGATCTTCTCACTGAGCTGCATCCCCAGTTCGCTTTTTTTTTTTTTTTTTTTTTTAAATTTGAGACAGGACCCTGTTACACTGTTAAGTTGCCTAGGCGGGCCTCAGCCCCCCAGAGGGCTGGGACTACAAACCTGCACGCTCCGTGGACGCCATCTCAGGAGCCCAGGCGCTTCTGCTGACCCCGGTGCCCTGCCTTCACCACTGGCGGGCACAGGACCCTCTCTGACCCCGCGGGAGCCGCTGGGAGTGCAGTCTATGTTGCCTGCTTGTCTCAGCATCCCCAGGCCCGCTCAGGCCGCTCGGAGCCTCTGCCCTGGACCCATTGTTGAGCAGACTAAGGAGGAGGGGGTTGTCAGAGCAGTGAGGGAGGGCAGAACTCACAGCACGGGGAGGTCAGCGCCACGCTGAGCGGCTGCCCAGGGTCACTAGGATGAGAAGGCAAGAGGATCCAGGACTGGCTTGTGCAAAAGCCTGGGAGTGAAGGAGACAGGACTTTATGTGGCAGGTTGGGGGACAGGAGAGGAGCACCAGAGCTAGAGTAGAATGGGGTGTCGGGGACCACTCAGAAATGAGAGTGGGGACGTAGTGGTGAGCTGGGAGGGGCATGAAGAAGAATCTTGAGTATATATCCAGGAGAAAGAATTCATTCATTCATTTGACTTATTCCCCAAAGGCCCTCCCTTCCCAGACTCTGTTCAGAATTGCAGTAAGGTGGGCTGAGGGAGTAGCGTAGTGGTTAGAGCACTTGCCTAGCATGCCAAAGGCCCTGGGTTTGATTCCCCAGCACCACATAAGAATTAGCCAGGCGTGGCCATGCACACCTGTAATTCCAGCACTCGGGAGGCTGAGGCAGGAGGATTGCCATGAGTTTGAGGCCAGCCTGGGTTACGTAATGAATTCAGGACCAGCCTGGACTATAGAGTGAGAAAAAAAAAGAATAGCAACCAGGTGTCTCTGACACGTGCATTTGAGGAAAGGCACTCTGTGGCCACGCTGTTGAAAGTCAGGCTCTGGTGATGGAAGGGGAGATTTCATCTGTATGCAAAAAGCCTGAACATAGCTTAAAAAGAAAAGTATGTAGGGTGCTGTATGAAGCGCTTAGAGTCCCAGCTCCTGTGGAGGCAGAGCCAGAGGATTGTGGGAGCCCAGGAATTCAGGGCCAGTCTGGGCAATGCAGTTGGATTCCCTCTCAAAAAGGAAACACCCGGGCCCAGTGGCGCAGGCCTGTGATCTCAGCACTCTAGGAGGCTAGGACAGGAGGATCACAAGTTTGAGCCCCGCCTGGGCAACCTGGCAATTTAGCAAGGTCTTGTCTCTGATGAAAACTAAAAAACAGGCTGAGGTTGTAGCTCAGTGTGAAGGCCTTGAGGCACCAACCCTGCCCACAGTGAGGGCTAGCCAAGTGGGGTCCAGCTGGTGGAAGCAGGGGTTCTGGAGCTTTCTTCTGCCCAGGACTGCTGTGTGTGCTGCGGTCACTGTTGGTAGGTCTCCTTGTGGCAGTCTTCTGAAGGGGCAGGTGCCCTGTGAGCCTGAGTGTGGGGAGCAAGGTCATTGTTTCAAATCTTGGGAGATGCACGTGCTCTCATGGGGCGTTGTTACCCACATCCCTCTTAATGGCATCGCTGGCTGTAGCTGGAAGTCAGATGGGTCTGCCAAGCCCCATTTATCTGTCTCCGCTTCCTGGGAGTTCAGGACCATACGGCAAACACAGTCAGAACATGGTCCTCTCTTAATCTCTCTCCTTCTCCCTCTCTTTCTGAGGTTTGCGTTTGTTTTGCTCTTTGATGGTGCTGGGGGGATGAGTGCAGGGCCTCCCCTCTGAACTACATTCCCAGCTTCTTTTATTGTTTGCGACAGGGTCTCACCAAGTAGCCCAGGCTGGGCTCCAACTTGCGATCCTCCTGCCTCTGCCTCTCAGAATGCTGGGATGACAGGCCTGCCCCGCTGGGTCCCTCTCTGATCTTTCATGTCACAGGGCTTGCGGTCTGCCGGGGAAGATCATATCCAGTCACTCTGCTCATATGCTACCCATGTTGTGATAACATGCATAGATGTGGCCGGATTATCTAACCCTGAGGCGGTCAGGTGCCTGATATGCCACATAACGGAGGGCGTCCCAGGCCGCCCCGCAGAGAGGGGTGACATTCAGTGGAACAAACACATCTGAATGCGAGATGGATGCGGCAAAGTGGAGCCCTGAGAAGTGGGCGGCTGGCTCGGGGTCAGACCACAGGGTCCGTGCCCACTTCGCTGCCCTCTCTGCAGCCCCTGCACAGGAAGTCACACTTTGGCTCACAGCCTCCCCGGGCGGAAGTCAGGGGGAGTCAGAGAGGTGATGGGCCACCCCCTCAACTGTCTCTCCACAGGCACCCCCGGCTTCCTGCGCTTTGCTCCAGGCCAGGCACCCCCCCCACCCCCGCCGAAGCCCACCCTGTTTCCCCTGTCCAGCCTCAGTGCCGCTGTGGAGGACAGGGCACCGATGCCAATATGTCACACCCATGGGAGAGGGGGAGGGCCCTGTTCCCACAGGGTCAGGGAGGGATGGCCTGGAGCCAGGACGGGCAGTGATGGGGGCTGCAAGACTGCTCTTTCTGGTGGCTGGGCTCCCTCCCTCCTGGGAGGGGCCGCTTATCACTTATCGCGCTGGGGGCGGGGCTGGGGGGGAACTCTGGGATCTCTGAACCAGCCCTGATCCTTTCTTTTTCTGTGGTACTGGTGATGGAGCGCAGGACCCTCACACGGAGCTACACACCCAGCCCAATTTTTTGGTTTTGATTTCGAGACAGGTCTTGGGAAGATGCTAAGTTGCCCAGGCTGGGCTGGATCTTGGGATCCTACTGCCTCGGTCTCCCAGAGTGCTGGAATCTCTGGCCTGCCTGCATCCCCAGGCCCTGCGAATGGCCCCAATTCCTTAGGATTGTGTGAGGACCCCAGGAGGTCCCCAAACCTGACCCAGTGTGCCAGACCCAGGCAGGCTGTGGGAAAGTGAACCCAGGACCAGACGGCAGCCTCCTCGGCTGGCTGCCCGCTGGAACCCGGCAGTCAGGGGGCTGGAGTGGGAGGCCAGGGAAGGGTTTATCAGTTGGAGATGTGTTGGACCCAGTGGAGAACCAGGGCGGGGTCTAGACTAAAGGAAGGATGTGGGGCGGGGGGTGTAGGCTGGTGGGAGGGAGATGAGTAACCCTCCCCGAGGGGCCCCCAGAGCTGATGGGAGGAAGCCAGGGGTCGAAGAGTCTTCCCTTTGGGATAAAACGGTGGAGGGAGGCCTTCCCCGAAATCTGCAGGACGGGAGGGACAGGGATCCACCGCTTGGCTCCTTAGGGGGAAGGGAGTGGGAGGAAGAGACGAGCCCCTGGGGGGACAGGGTTGGGGGACAGGGTCCCTCTTGGTGGCTGGGCCCTTTGTCCTGCTGACTCATGACACTTGAGGAGTTGAGGAAGCTGCTAGTTCCCTCTCCGGTTCCCTAGGTCCCCCCCTCTGGCCTGAGTCACTGGGGCGGAGCTGCCGGGAAAATCTTTTCCCTTTCCCGGATTTCACTTAACCCGCAAAGTCCTGGAGAGCGGAGTCCAAGAGGGGCAAGCCTGTCCCTGACTCCCGTGGAGTCTCAGCCCTGGCTGGCCAGTGGCCCAGCAGCGCTTCCTCTGAGGCTGTCCCCATGCTGAGGTCCCAGGTTCCTGTCGATTTCTTTCTGTACCCTGGTTTTACACCAAGCCCTCCTGCTGGCATTCCAAGTGCCAGTGACCTCAGGTGCTCCAAGCTTGCCTTTGAGGAAAGGAACCAGTCGTTCAGGGCTGGGAAGTTTTTCTCCTAACAGCCTTTCCCGTAGTCCGGAAGGCACTGCCCTCAGATTCTTAATGGGGGGTGCACCCTGTCGTGGGTTTCCAAGTTGGTGGCTAGGGCTCCAGCTTCCGGACCTGCGCAGCTGCAGCAGCAGCGGTGGGGTGAGGGGGCTGGCTCCCCAGCAAGTGACAGGATGCAACCTGCCTGCCGCCCCAACGCGCGCTCGCTCGAGCTGTGGAGGCTGCAGATACCCGCTAGGCTGGGCGGCTGCTGGCTCCTGTCCTTTCTCTCCTGGTTGCGGTTTCTGTGATTGATTAGTTTCTGGCTTCCTAATGTTTAACATAGTTGGAGGTTAGCTCTCGTATGGTTGCTTAGGCCAGTAATTCCAACACTCAGGAGGCTGAGGCAGGAGGATTGCCCTAAATCTGGGACAAGCCTGGGCTACAGAGCGGAACTCTATTCGAAAACAAAGCAAAGAACAACACAACAACCTGGAGACCATTTCTGTCTTTCTGTAAAGTGGCTTGTGGAAGAGAAAACAATCAAGGAACATGGGAACCAATACTGAAACCGCCACAGACCAAAGAGCAAAGTCCCAGAGCTGGAGCCCAGGGCTGATTCCTGGCTTTGATTTCTCCATGCTGAAGTAAGAACATTTAGGGAAGCCTGTTCGTCTGCCTTAGGCGATACTTGTCTTCCAGAGTGTCCTCTGTACAAAGGGCTTTGGGACTCCCTGGGACACCTCAGCTCAGCTCCTGATCCAGCGGCCACTTGAGCCAGATCACCAGCCTCTAGCCAGCTCTAGTAGTCTGTGACCTACATATCTCTCCCCACTCTTGGCCTCTCCCCAGCTGCTCGGGGTACGTGCGTGTGTGCGTGTGTGCGTGCATGTGCGCATGTGTGTGTATATGCACGCACGAGCGTGATACTAAGGATTGAACCCAGGGCCTTTGCACCAAGCTACATTTTCAACTCTTTTTTATTTTTAAGTTTTTGCTAAATTGTCATTCACCCAGGCTGGACTAGAACTTGTGACCCTCCTGCCTCATTCTTCCATAGAGCTGTGGTTACAGGCCTGTGCCACCATGCCCAGCTTCATCTCCCCCAAACTTGGACACTGATCTACCCCATCTCTGGCCCTCTGCATTTTTGCTTTGATCCCCTTCCCATCTGTCCTTGCCAACCCAGTGTGTGTGTGAATGCAAAAGGGCATGGGGTGTGAGGGTTGAGTCCTGAGTGAGTGTTGACACAAATGTTTAAAAACATTCTTCCTTCTGCTTCTGCCTACTCCCAGGCGACGGTGCCCACAGGACCATCCCTCACCTCCATTCCCATCAAATTGTTTTCAAAATGGTTTTTAGAACCCAGGAAAGTTCATAGAATCTAAATGCTCGCTTCTGTCCATATGGTTGTGACACAGACTCACTGTGAACCCTGTACCAAGGTGAAGACAGGTCTTCTCCCTCATCTTTAGTGCTGTTTTTCGGAGGAAAGGGCCATCATTGAAGTAAACTGTTAGTTTTGGGAGGCTGAGGCAGGAAAATCGCCAGGTCCAGCCCATCCTGGGCAACTTAGCAAGTTAATGAGCCGAGGTCTCAAATAATGAAAAGGGGTTGGGGATGGAGACCCTGTGTTAGATCTCCCGTACTGAAAAAAAAATTCCCTAGACTGGGGGCGTAGCTCAGTGGTAGAGCCAGTGGCTAGCATGTGCCAGTCCCAGGTTTCTCCCCAGTACTGCAAGTGACATCCCCACACTCCTTGAACCTCTGCCCTGTCTCAACACTGTTGACTGCAGTAGGGGGTGGTGCCCTTGAGTTACCATATAACACAAGCCAGGACTAGGTGTTGTCGGGTAGACCTGCAATCCTAACACTCTAGGAGGCAGGAAGATCACAAGTTCGAGCCCAACCCAGGCAACTTTTGACTTAGCGAGATCCTATCTCAAAATAATAAATAAATAAACATAAAAATGGGCAGGGGATGTAGCTCAGTACAAAGGCCCTGGGTTAGATTCCCAGTACTCCTACTCGCCCCCACTAAAGGTGCAAGGGGAGAACTTCTGAGGGAGGGCTTTGACAGGGAGCCTCTGAGTGTGTCTCCCTGCGTCTATCTGTGCAACCCCTCCTGATCCTGTCCCGTCACCTTTGTCTAATTTTTCCACAGGTGCTCCCAGCTCTGTTGGTGGGAACACATCCCCCAGGGGTCACTGGACTGGTCCCTCCCTTCGGGGACAGAGAGAAGAGTTCGTGTCCCCAGGGAAAATACAGCCCCAGTCATAATAGTTCTATCTGCTGTACCAAGTGCCACAAAGGTAGGAGAAGGTGGCTACTGCGCATCCCAACCTGCGTCTTCTTTTGCTTATTCCAGGTGTTCTAGAATTTGGGTCTCTGGCACCAAGTACCTTAATGTTGTCCCCTCCCACACCCCGGATTTCCTTCCTCTTTCCTTTTCCTAGTTCAGGGAAGCAGCCCTGGCTGTCCTCTAGTCCGCTGTGGTCTAACCCTGACACCCCACTCACAGGGACCTATTTATATGATGACTGTCGCCGCCCAGGAGAGGAGACAGACTGCAGAGAGTGTCCAAGTGGCACCTTCACGGCCTCAGAGAACCACCGTAAACAGTGCCTCAGCTGCTCTATCTGTCGCAAAGGCAAGAGGCAGGAGAGGGCGGAGCTTTTGCAGAATGGGCGTGGTCTCGCCGGAGCGGGGGCGGGGGCGGGGGCGGGGCGGTGAACGTGCGCATTCAAGCTTTTGTGGGGCGTAGCGCGCTGATAGGGGTGGGCAAGCCAAGGGTGCGCGACGCGCGTGTCTGCGCATGTGTGCATGGGCGTAAGCTCGGGATACAGGTTTAGACACAAGTGGTGCTAAGAGAAGTTGCAGTATAACAAAGCAAAACAACCAAGCAAAAAAAGAAATGTAGGAGCCATGTGCCGAGGCGCAAATCTGTAATCCCAGTTCCTCAGGAGACTGAGGCGGGATGAGATCGCAAGTTCAAGGCCAGCCTGGGAAACTTAGGAATTTAGTGAGATCCTGTGTCAAAATAATAAAAAGGGGGTGGGGGTGTAGCTCAGCGGGAGGGTGCCCCAGGCGCAATGCTCAGGACGGCAAAAGGAAAACGAAGCAGAGAACAATAAAAGCCGCCTACTGCTCCTCTCCCGCCCTCCCCAGAACTGCAGCAGGTGGAGCTCTCTCCCTGCACAGTGGACCGGGACACCATTTGCGGCTGCAGGGAGAATCAGTTCCAGGAGTCTTCCGGAGGGAAGCTTTTCCAGTGCCGGGACTGCAGCCTCTGCCTCAATGGCACAGTGACCATTCCTTGTGAGTGCTGATCCTCTCCCCACCTGCAGTCAGCCTGTCGTGGAAGTCTCCGCCTCTGTGGGTCAAAGGGCCAGCCCTAGTGTGGCCACTCCACCCCCACCCCGCCCTCCTCCAGGTCCCGGTTGCAGGGTGCACCTCCCTTAGCTGTGCCGCCCTTGCTCCCACAGGCCAGACAAGGCAGAACACCGTCTGCACCTGCCACGCGAACTTCTTCCTAAGGGACAGTGAATGTGTCTCCTGCAGCGAGTGAGTATCTGACACGGTGCTGGCATTGCATGTGGAGCGAGGGAGGTACGGCAAGGTGAGGGTGGCTGCAGCTAGATCCCCTGGTAAGCCAAAGGAGATGCCTTGAATCCTCAGGCTCCTGCTGCAGTGCTAGCCGAGACAGGGACATGTCACCCAGACACTGCTTTAACACATGAGCCCTTTGGGGACATCCCTGAGCTAAGCCATAGTACCTCTGTAATCACAATTCCATCATCAAGGATAACAAGCTGGCCCGGTGTGGCCCAGGCCAGTAACGCTAGCTTCTGGGAGGCCGAAGCAGGAGGATCATGAATTTAAGCCCAACCTGGGAAACTTAGCTAGGCCCTAGCTCGAAGCCAAAACCAAAAAACTGACTGGGGATATAGCTTAGCGTGAAGGTCCTGGGCTCCGTCCTAGTACCACACACAGACACACAGACACTGCAGTAACAGCTACTGTCTATTGAGCACTAAGTCAAACATAATTGTCTTAGCTCTCAAGACTGAGATGGGCATAACTCCTATTGGACTAGCGAGGATACTGAGGCTTACAGGTGTCACACTGCATCACACTGCTAGCCAGTGAATGGGTCGGAATTTATGCCTGATGCTGGCTGTTTTTGTTCAGCCTTACTATAGTGCTGGAGACAGAACCCAGGGCCTCCGAGTGCAAGGCAATTGCTCTACTACTGAGCTACATGCCCAGCTCCGTGACTCTGACCACTTTGAACTTTTCCATCACAGCCATTCCAAGATTCCTTCTAATTCTAAAGTTAAAGGACTCTGTGATGAACTATATTTCGTTCCTCTGCCTTAGTTCCCGAGATAGGTCAAATTCCACTTGATTAAGATACAGCGAAACTGTTTAGAAAGCAGAGGCTCCGGCAATCGCTGTGCGTATGCTCTCCTTCTGTGCGGCACTCAGTGTTGAGTAAGACCTCTGTTCATGTGCTGCCTCCTTTTTCAGCTGCAAGAAAAACAAGGAGTGTGAGAAGGTGTGCCTGCCCCTTTCTGAAACCGTGAAGAACCCTCAGGACTCAGGTGAGGGGAGATGACCCGGTGCCCATGTCCACCCGCCCTCCCCCCACCCCACGCCCTCCTCCAGTCTTGAGGCTTCCCCAGCCTCACCAGACTGCCATCTGCTTTGTCGCCAGGGGCCACCGTGCTGCTGCCTCTGGTGATCCTCTTTGGACTCTGCCTCTTGTCCTTCCTTCTCATCGGTCTGATGTGTCGTTATCCTCGGTGGAAGCCCAAGCTCTACTCCATCGGTGAGTGGGGGCTTTGGCAGAGGAGAAGGTGTTCTCTCTCTCTCTCTCTCTCTCTCTCTCTCTCTCTCTCTCTCTCTGTGTGTGTGTGTACATGGAGGAAGGGAACTGAGAGGTGGTGCAGCCTGTCACCCCAGTACTCTTTCTCAGAGACTGAGGCAGGAGGATCTCAAGTTCAAGCCCAGGCTGAGCAACTTAGCAACTTAGTGAGACCCTGTCTCAAAATCAAAAATAAAAAATGTGCTGGGGATGTAGCTCCGTGTGGCCAAGGGAGTGGCCAAGTTCAGTTGTCCCTGGGGCCACATCGGCCCTGAGGCGTGTCACCACAAGTCCCCAAAGCTAGCCTCAGGGGATGGTGCAGGCTGAAAGGGGAAGTGACATTTATGACGTGTTATTGTTTTTTTTCCCTCAGTCTGTGGGAACTCGGGACCTGTAAAAGAGGTAAGAGGAAACCAGGGACCCACTCCAGGCTTACTCCTAACCTTCCAATACCTGCTTACCAAGCAGCCCCTTAATTCCACCCAACGCCAGTCCCTGACAGGGAGGGGCCTGGGCCCTTTGTCCCTGGCCACTAACGCTGTGCCTGCTCTTTCAGGGGGAGCTTGAGGGAATTACTGCCACTAAGCCCCTAGCCTCGGCGCCGGCCTCGGGCCCCACCTCTGCCTGCAGCCCCGCCAGCCCCACCTACAGGGACACCTTCCCTCCCAACGACTGGGACCACTTCAGAGTCGCGTCGCCGCCCAGGGAGGTGGCCCCAACCTACCAGGGAGCTGACCCGAGCCTGGCTGTGGCCCTCTCCGCGGCTGCAGCTCCCCAGTGGGAGGGCAGCGCCCCAGCGCAGGGCGTGGACGGTGAGTCCGCGACCCGGACGAGCGAGGGCGCGCCTGGCGGTGGGGTCTCCGCAGGAGGCTCACGGCCCTTGTCCCTTTGGCAGACCCCGCGACGCTGTACGCTGTGGTGGATGGCGTGCCCCCGTCGCGCTGGAAGGAGCTCATGCGACGCCTGGGGCTGAGCGAGCACGAGATCGAGAGGCTGGAGCTGCAGAACGGGCGCTGCCTGCGTGAGGCGCAGTACAGCATGCTGGCGACGTGGCGACAGCGCATGCCGCGCCGCGAGGCCACGCTCCCCCTGCTGGGCCGCGTGCTGTGCGACATGGACCTGCAGGGCTGCCTGGAGGACATCGAGGACACGTTGCGAGGCTCCGCCTCCCTCTCGCCCGCGCCCCGCCCCCCGTGGTGAGACCCCGCCCCGCTAAGGAAGGAGCCCGCCTCTGTGGTCGCTGCTTGTGGCCCGCCCAGCTCGGAGGATTGTTGTGCATCGTGGGTTTTTTTTTGTTTGTTTGTTTGTTTTGTTTGTTTGTTTTTTGAGACGGGTCTCCCTCTGTAGTCCAGGCTGGTCCTGAACTCTCTATGGAGCCCAGGCTGGACTTGGGCTCGCCCCAAATCCCCCTGCCTCAGCCTCCGGGATGGTGGGACGACCAATGTCTGGGCCAGCCGGGCCCGTGTCTGTGGCAGGGATTGGAACTCCGGGGGTAAGCGCTTTTAACCTCCGTGCCCGTGCACCCGTCTTGTGGTTCCTTTTTTCTCTTTTCTTCCCCTCCCCTCGCATCTCCCCCAACCGCCTCCGGGACAGCGAGAGCTGGCCGCCATTTACTCAGTGCTACCTCCTGGGTGCGCATGGCTTTCCCAGCTTGTCGAGCACTGCCCAGGCCTAGGTTGGTGATACCCACCTGGAGCCCGCGCAGGTGCAGAGGAAAGAAGCACTATGACTCCTAGCTGTTTTTGGGTGTGGAGGACCCAGTGGGGCTGTTGGAGGTTCACAGCCTTTTTTGGGGGGGATACTGGGGATCAAGCGCTGGGCCTCCAAACAAACGGAACTACACCCTCAGCCCATGGATTTTGAGACAGGGTCTCGCTAAGCTGCTCAGGCTCAGGCTGGGCTCCGTGATCCTTCTGTCTCGGCCTCCCAGAGTGCTGATTACAGGCCTCAGCTACAGGACCTGGCCTTTTTAAAATTTTAATACAGTAGATAAGCAATCTTTGTATCAATCGCATCACACTAATGGAAACTGCCTGGACAAGTACCTTGCCTGGACAATCACAGAGTAAAGTGAATTGTACCCAGACAGAAGCAAGCCCCAGGCAAAGGGCCCCTACCTGGAGCTGCGAACTTTTGTAAATACACTAAAACTCTGGAATGAAGGCTGTGTTTCTAGAGGGAGTGGTACGTGGGTGTGAGAGGCCGGCAAAGACCTGGGCTCTGAGTGGTGGGACAGGCATGTCCCAGCTGACAATAGCCAGCTCAGGCTCGTTGTGACCCCAGCCCCCAGCTTCGCCTGGCCATCTAACGCTGAGCCATCTTTGGGGGAGCTGGAGGGGACGGAGCCTTGGCGCTGAGCTGCATCCCCAGCCTTCCCCCCCCACCCCAACTTTCAATTTTGAAACAGGGTTTTTGCTAAGTAACTGTGTTGCACAGGCTGGTCTCTAACTGCAATCCTGCTGCCTCCGCCTCCTACAGTGCTAAGATTACAGGACTGCGTCACCAGGCCCGGCTCCATTTTTATGTACAACTTTATGTAGGGCTCAGGGCGAGGATCTATGGTACATAAAGTGACAGCTCGCTCTCGGGCCCCTGAGTCCTCTGAGCCGGAGGCAGATGCTGGTAGAGGGCGTGTGGTCCTTGAGGTAGTGTCGGGGGCAGGTAGCCAGCTCCCTCCGGGAGGCATTTCCCCGGGCAACGCTAGAGGGCGGCAACTGTCTTCACACCTCCCTGCAGAGGAAGGACAGGCGTCAGGCCAGAGCCAAGGATGGAGAGCCAGGTGGCACGGGGATGAGGCGGGGTGGAGCCGGCTCACCGACCTTCCTCGATTCGGTCCCTGCCCCGCTCCCGCGTCCCTCTTGTCCCCACTGCGGCGTCCCCGGGACACTTACGATGCAGACAGGGGGGTGTCCAGTTGTACGATGTGCGTGCCCCGCATCCTCCGCAGCTGGGTCCGCGTCAGCTTCCGGGGCCTGCTGTCCCCAGGCTCCTGGGCGCCCTCGATCCTTTGGCTGGCCAGTTCCTCCCGGATTTCCCGGAGCATGTCCTCAGCCCGGAGGGGACGGGGCCCCCGGAAGGGAGTCCCCTCGTCCTCCTCGGAGGATTCCCAGGGGCTCTCCCCGGCAGAGTCGGTGTGGGACGGGGCGGGGGACACCTGCCCCATGAGCTTGGCCCTGTGCAGGGTTTCCGCCACGACGTCCTTCCCCGAGGGGCTCCCGACTTTCTCCTCGGGCCAGGGGGGTGGGTCACCCCTGGGGAGACTGCTTCCCTTTGGGATCTCTTCCGGCAGTTCTGGGGCACTTCGGCGTTGGGGCGCTTGGGAGTTGGGAGGCTGGGGGCGCAGAGGAACGTCTCGCAGGTCTAAGGTGGAGAAGGTGAGGCGAGGGTCTCCCCGAAGAGCTTTATGGCGTAGACGGCTTAGTGGGGAGTGGGACTCCTTGGGGGAACTTGGGATCAAAGTGCCATAGCCGGAGTCCGAGGTGTCGTCCAGCACGAAGGGAGCATCTCCATCAGTGTCTTCGGTCACTACCAGCTGCGGGATGATGGCGGTGAACTCCGAAGTCCTAGGATCAATAGCAAATGGCGAGAGTGGGATAGTTAGGGCTTAAGTTCAAATTCAGGATGTCTCCCTTGATTACTCCACCCGAAATGCCTTCTCTAAATTTCCTCTGAGTTTGTGGTGCTGGAGATGAACCCCAGGCTTTCATACTAAGCTACACCCCCAGCCCATTTTTATTTTTGATTTTGAGACTGGGCCTCACTGCGTGGCCCAGGCTGGGCTTGAGCTGCAATCCTCTTGCCTCAGCCTCGCAGACCGCTGAGACCACAGGCCTGGAGCCATCAGGGCTGGCTACATTACTTGGCACTGTGACTGATCGTCTGTGGGTCACTTCCCTGGTTAACTGTGACCTCTAGAACGCTTGGGCTGTGTGAAGCCATTTTCCCTGCAGCCGCTGTGTTTGCGGAGCGGTCTTGTGGTGGGGTTAGCTCAGGTAAGAAGGGGAGATGACTCAGGTTACCCCCGACCCCAGGATGGATTCTTCAGTCCCTGTACATGCTGCTGAACAGCCATGCCATCCATCACAGCAGTTCTGGCATTCTCTAAAGCCAAACCTGTGCTGATGGACAGGTTTCCTTCGGCCCGTGCCTAGCCTGGTGGCTCCCCTACAGACTGTGCCCGGCATCCCTCTGCATGGCAAGGACCATCCCCCTCCACTCCCGCCTGAAGTCTGAGGTGCCCTATCCGTGCCAGCTCCCCCCAAGGCTGGACCGCAGCGTCTTGCCTTCGTAGTCCCTCCCCCTCCTGCCCCGCTGGGCCTGCCCTGTGCTGGTACGCACGGTCTTACCCTTCCTCGGCACTGCTCTGAGAGCAGGCTGGAGAGGGCGTGGTGGGCCTGGTGCCGGGGGTCTCCCCATCCTGCGCCTGCTCGCGGTAGAGGGCCAGCAGGCCCCTCCTCTGTTGGATGTGCTCCTGGGCCTTCAGCTTCTGCAAGGTGGCCTGTGGAGAGGCTGCTTTCATTGTAACAGCTCTCATTTACTGGGGCTGGGGACACAGCTCAGGGGTTTAGTGTTTGCCTAACGCACTGGGTTTGATCCCCCCAGTACCACATAAAAATTAGCCAGGTGTGGTGGCACATACCTGCAATCCCAGCACTCAGGAGGCTGAGGCAGGAGGATTGCTGTGAGCTCAAGGCTAGCCTGGGCTACAGAGTGAGACCCTGTCTAAAAAAGAAAACCATCATTTCTTAAGCGCTTGCTGTGTGCCCACAGTGGGCTAGGGCCTCCGTCATATTCTTTTGTTTCATCTTGATGGTATCCTTGGGAGGTAGGTACACTCACCCGGACTCTGCCCCCGGGCGGAGACCAGAGGCCCAGCTCACCCGAAGAACACAAGGAGGAGAGTGGAGCCGGGCTGAGCAGAATGCCCCTGCCACCTCTGCCATCCTCCTGCTTCTCACACCCCGCCAAGCCCCCAGGGCCCCTCCCCTCAGGACAGGCCCCAATGAGAATGGTTAGCTCAGAGCGCAGGCCTGGCCCTCCCGGGCGTAGCTTCTCCCCTGGGACAGGGACAGGCTGTGTCCTGGGCCTCCCTCAGAGGAGCGAAGGCAAGGTTGTCCCCCCAGAAGGACAGAAGGGCACACGTGCTAGTGTTTGTCTTCTTTCCTCAGTGCATTCGTACAGGTGCACAAGAAGAAAAGAGCAACACCTGAGAGGCAGGGCTCTAGAAGGTTCTTGCTAGCGGGAGCAGTACCACCCGCTTGTAATCCCAGCGCTTTGGGAGGCTGAGGCAGGAGGATTGAAAGCTCATGCCCAACCTGGGCAACTTCGCAACTTAGCCAGCCCTGAATTAATTCATTAATTAAAGAGCTAGGGATATAGCTCACTGATAAAGCTCTGGTGAAAATCCCAACATTGAAAAAAAAAAAAAAGAAGGTAGTTGCCAACTCTGTGAGCGACTCCAGGCCTGGCACCGCTGCCCACTGCTTTCCTTTAAGAAGGATAATGAAAAACAAACATTCACAACTCGCCAGTGAAACACAGGGCCATGTGCCAAGCCGCTTACATAATTCTCCATCTACATGGCATGGCATTTGCCACTGTTACTGTGTTTCTCCTCATGAAGCCCAAGGTTACGGAGGAGAATAATTCACGCAGCAACGCGGGTTATAAGAAAGAAAAAGCTGGGTGTGGTGACACATACCCATAATCTTAGCACTCAGGAGGCTGAGGCGGGAGGATGGCTGTGAGTCCAAGGCCAGCCTGGATTACATAGTGAGTTCAGGACCAGCCTGGGCTACAGAGTGAGACCTTGTCTTGGAAGGAAGGAAGGAAGGAAGGAAGGAAGGAAGGAAGGAAGGAGGGAGGGAGGGAGGGAGGGAGGGAGGGAGGGAAGGAAGGAAGGAAGGGAGGAAGGAAGGAAGGAAGGAAGGAAGGAAAGAATATGACAGAAAGACAGGCCAGGGTGGACTTTCCTTCAGAGCCTGGCTGGCCCCCCCGCCCCACCCCCCCTCCCCGCGGCTGCCTCCTGCGGGCTGCCTGGCCTTCTATTTCCGGCTTGCATCTTGAGGGCTCTTTCTGTTCCTTTCACCGGTTCCTTTTCCTCTTTCCAGCTGCTAAATATGGGCATCAGCTAAGATTCGGTCTCTCCCCATCCTGCAAAGTTCATTTTCTGAGACACAAGCCACCTCTGCTAGTCTCGCAAGGATGAACTCAGTGGTTCTGCAAAGGAGAGGTAACACAGCCTGCCCCCCTTGGGATGAGTGAAAGGGACTGATAGATACCCCACTGCCATTTGAGGCGGCGGCGGGGGGTGGGGGTGGGGTGTACTGATCCAACCCAGGGCCTTTGCACTGAGTTCTACCCCCAGGCCATTTTTAGTTCTAATTTTGAGGCAGGGTCTTTGCATCACCCTAACTTGTGATCCTCCTGCCTCAGCCTTCCGAAGAGTCCTGGGATTACAGGCTTGCACCTCCAGGCCGGGCTGCCCTCTTCTGTTTATAAAGACTAGTGGTA
This sequence comes from Ctenodactylus gundi, assembly GCA_004027205.1. NCBI lineage: Eukaryota > Metazoa > Chordata > Mammalia > Rodentia > Ctenodactylidae > Ctenodactylus > Ctenodactylus gundi. The sequence continues at coordinate 20,685 of PVKB01006513.1, forward strand.
ACTGAGCCAAGGGCACCCTAGGAATTAGCACGAGGCACCAGCGGCCAAGGGCATCTGTGCGTGGCTTCCTTGGCTCTGCAGAGGGAGGCTCAGAGCCTCACAGCGGAGGTCAGTCATCCATATGGAGTGACTTCAGTCACCAGTGGAGGCTAGAGTATTTTACAGGTAAATGTCAGCAATTTTTTGTGGCCCCAGGGGTTCTGAAGAGTGAGGGTGGGGGAGGGGTTATCATTCAAACCAGGAACCAGGCCAGAAGTGGTGGCCCTTGCCTGAATGCCAGCACCTGAGGAGGCTGAGGCAGCAGGACCACACCTGGCCTGGGCGACTCAGCAGCTCAGTGAGACCCTGTCTCGAAATCAAAATCAAACACGGGGCTGTGATGTAGCTCAGTGTGAAGGCCCTGCGCTTGATTCTCAGTACCACGCAAAACATTAAAGATAAAATATTACGACCCTGGGCTGGAGCAGCCGCTCAGGGAGAGGCCAGTGCCTAGTGTGGGAGAGGCCCTAGTTCCATCCCCAGCACAGCAAAAATAAATAATAAATGAACAAATATTACTACCAGAGCCCCACCCTTGGGAAGCAATGACTCAACAGACAGGTTTCTCTTCTTAATGATTCTGCTTGTCAGGGTCCCGCTGCCAACTTAGCCACTTTGTTCGTGAGTCCTGGGGCTGGCACTGCCCCATGGGCCTGAGAGCCTCCTGCCTCAGCCTCCCAGGGTGCTAAAATAACGCATACATGGCTGTTTATGTTCATTTGGCAGCTGAAAAAAATTAAGGTGCAGGGAGGCCACGTGGCTCAATCAAGCTGAGGGGGTAGGCGTGGGAACACTGGTGTCAGAACCTGTTTATTGTTTTGTTCTGTTTGCTGCTGTGGCTGGGACCCAGAACCTTCCCTGGGCTGTATCCTCAATCCCACCACCACCTTTTTTTAATTTTAATTTTGAGACAGGGTCTTGCTAAGTCACAAGGTTGCCCAGGCTGGGCTAGAACTTGCCCCTGCACCACCTGGCTTTTATTTTTCCAGTGCTGGGGATGAGCCCACTAGGCCAGGGATAGGGTGACTGACACAACTTTCCTGAGGTCTCCTCCTTTCTGAGCTCCTGCTCTTACTACATACTTTTTTTTCGCCCTGAGACAGGGTCTCGCTCTGCAGTCCGACCTGGTCCTGCACTCACCTGTCGCTGCCAGGCTCCTCTTGAGCTCACAGCGATCCTCTGGCTGCAGCCTCCCGAGCACTGGGGTTCCAGGCGTGCGCTACATTTCTACGTGGCGCTGGCGGCAGAATCCAGGGCCTTGCCCGTGCTGGGCCAGGGCTCTGGCCACCCTGCTCGTCACATGTGCCTGTCCACATCACTAGGCCTGCAGCACCTTTGCCAGCTTCACATGTCTACAGTACAAAGTTCAAGTGCGTAGCACCCTGGCGCCTGCCTCCCAGCCTGCCCTGCATCTGCCTCTGGACTCAAAGTTCCAGCAGCACTTTTTGTTTGTTTGTTTGTTTTTTTTGTACTGGAAATTAAACCCAAGGCCTTCACTTGACACTGAACTACATCCTTAGTCCTTGTCCATCTCTCTTTTTTTTTGAGACAGGGTCTCGCTCTATAATCCAGGCTGGTCCTGAACTCATGGGAATCCTCCTGCCTCAGCCTTCCAAGTGCTGTGATTATAGCTGTGAAAACACACCCAGCTTGTATGGTGCTGGGGAATTGAACTCAAAGCCTTCCGCTTGCTAGGCAAGTGCCTTACCTTCTGAACTACACCCCAAATCCCCCCCCTCCCTTTTTTTGAGACAGCTTTCACTAAGTTATTCAGCTGCCCAGGCTAGTCTTAAACTTGGCAGTCCTCCTGCCTCAGCCTCACAGTGTGTTGAGACTATAGGTGCATGTTACCACTGCCCGCTGAGGCACTGCCAGCCTCCACACACCACCCTGTCATTCTGCCTCTTCCTTTGGATTATCCTTCCTCCGGCCCCTGCCCTGACCTGCACCATTGCCGTACCGACCCGCACCCCACTTCCTGCAAGTGCCCTTCTGTGTACCAATGGGGATGAAGTTCAGAAAGGCATTGTTGCCAGGCCTGGTGACGAAGGGCTGTGGTCCCAGCATGTGGGGAGGCTGAGGCAGGAGGATCACCAGGATGAGCCCAGCCTGGGCAATTTAGCAACATGGCCAGATCCTGTCTCAAATGAAAATAAAAACGGGCTGGGGATGGAGCTCAGTGTGAGGACCTCAGGCCCTGACCTCCAGTACTACAGAAAGGGAGGTACTGTTTCAGACTGTCCGAGCCACGGGGCCTCTCTCAGGGGCCGTCTGGTGGCTGGGCACAGATTTTCTGGGATGGCCATGATTCTGTCCTCCTCAGGGGGCATCTGAGGGTTGATGGGACAGGTAAGCCAAGCCCGTCCCTCCCAGCTCCTCTGTGGTCCCACTGCTGAGCTGGGGGTGCCTGCCACCACGCCCTCCCCCTCCCCCAGCTGTCACCTGCCTGGGCCTGCCGGGTCTTCTCCAGCCACCGCGCCCTATCCGCGGGGCTGGGACAGTGCACGATGAGGGCGCTGGCCACACACTGGAACTCGGTGAGGTGAATGACCAGGAAGCTGTCTGGGAGCGAAGGTTGGCTGTCATGCCAGGGCTCACCCGACCTTTCACGGTGACCTCTCCCTCCCTTGGCCCGGAGGACGGGGGAAGAAGAGTCCCAGCAGGAAGGAAGGACGTACTTGGGTCTCGCAGCGGGCAGCACACGAGCCTTTCCAGCATGAGGGGTGGGCGGACCACCTTGGCTCTGCCTGCCTTGCGGTGGGGCTTGGTCACCAGGAGCACGTCGGAGAACAGGAACAGGTACGCATCCAGCTGCAGGCGGAGACACGGGGCACAGAAACAGGGTCAGCCGGGGACCCCGGCTCCACAGAACACCCCAGCCACAAGTGCTTGGTCCCGCCTCTGGCTTTCTAGGCAGGGAAAGGGGCCGGCTCAGGGTCACACCATCAACTGAAGCTTAGCAACCCGTGTCCTCTTCCCAACCAGCGAGCAGGCCTGTGTGCGCACACACCCCGCCCCCTTCGTTCCCCCTTCCCTTTCTCCTGGGCTCCCTCACCTCACACCCCACGGGCCCTCACCTTCCCTTCGCGCCCCTCCTTCACCCGCACGGGTCCCTCCAGCAGCAGCTGCCTGGTGTGTTCGGGGGACACCCCCAGCATGGGGGACATCAGGTCCAGGGTGCAGAAGGGCCGCAGGCTCTAAAGGACACACAGAGGGCAGGTCAAGACCCGGGGCGGCCGTATCTTTCCATCCCGACGACATCGTTGGTGGGGGAGAGCTGGGCCCGGGCGAGGCCTTCACGATGAGCTCCGCCCCAGCCCCCTCCCCCTTCTTCCGAGACAGGATCTTGCTAACTTACTACATTGCCCAGTTAGCCAGACTGGAATCCAACTTGTGATCCACCTGCCTCAGCCTCCCGGAGCGCTAGGATGGCCGGCCTGAGCCACCAGGCTGAGCCTGCGTGGCTTCCTGTTCCTCCCTCAGCACTGTGGGTGTCCAACCTCCCTCACCAAGAGCCAGACCTGAATGCCCCAGGACCAATTCCGCCCTCGGACTCTCCCCCCAGGAAGGCCTGCCGGCTGGACGGAGTACTCTGGCCTCTGCTCCGGCCCCTCCAGTCTCCTCCTCATCCTCTCCATCCGTTCTGGCATTTCCTGTACCCGCTTCCCTCTGCCCACTCTCACCTTCTCCACCTCCTCACTGGGCGGCTCCAGCACCTCGTAGGGCCCGATGCGTTGGGCCACAGCCATCAGACTCTCCTGGTCCTCGCCCTGGCGCACCTGCCCGTTGAGGTGCCGCAGGAAAGACTCCGCTGCTGCGATCTCGGCGAGCGGGTGGGGGCAGCAGCTCAGCTCCGGGCTCTGCACAGACCACCCACCCATCCACCCCACGCCAGCCAAGCCAATCTTTTTACAAAATTGTATTTATTTGTTTATTTTCAACTGGAGATTTAACCCGGGACATTTGCACTGAGCTACATCCCCAGCTCATTTTTTATTTTGAGACAGGGGCTTGCTAAATTGCTGAATTGCCCAGGCTGGGCTTGAACCTGGGATCCTCCTGCCTCAGCCTTTCAAAGTGCTGCAGTGATAAGCCTGCTCCACCACACCAAGACAGGCAGGCAGTCCTTTTCCCCTCGAGAGTCCCCAGACGCCCAGCCCACCTCTGGAGGATCCTGGGCCCACTGAGACCTACCATGGTGTAGAGGGCCTCCTGGGCTCTCCCCTCGGGAGTCCGTTTGAGCACAGCCTGGAGCAGCAGAGGGTACTTGGTGATGCGCTGGTGGGGCTTGATGAGCAGGTCGCCCAGCGTCTGCCTTCCTGAGCGCTTGTGCTTCTCACACCACTGCCAGGGAGGCCTGGCTCAGGGTTCTGCGAGCACCCTGCCGCCCACGCCACTGGCTGCCTCAGCTGGGCGCCCCGCGGGAGACAGGCTGCTCCGGCCATACAGGCACCCCTCCACCTTGCCCGCTGCCCCTCACTCACCTGCACGAAGGCCTGAAAGAGAGGGTTCGTGTCTTGCTGCTTCCGGGAGTACGCCATGATCTGCCTCACTTGCCGGCAGTACTGGACATAGGGCTGGAAGCGCTGGCCAAACTGGAGGGACAGATCCAGGCCAGGAGTGGGCAGGGGGAAGCGGGTCAGGGATACAGATTCAGGTGGCAGGTCTGGGACCAGGTGTGGAGGGAAAGCCCCACAGGGCCCGTTGGTGAGGCTGCCATACCCGCCCCCCCCCTCTCCCGAATGCTCTCTGCAGGGGACAAGAGGACTCTGATGAGGACACTCCTGCCCAGCCCCCAGATGCTGGGGGACAGGCCTGCACCACAGGGCTGGCTGAGTCTCTTTCCTGCCCGAGGTCTCACTGGGGAGCAGCTGCCCTCAGAGCTGCTCTGTCCCCTGTGCCCGCTGTGCCTGCCCCTCTGGGTTACCTGTCTACCATGGGCAGTCCAGCCCAGCCACCCTCAGAGCCCTGGGGCTCCTATTCCTGTGAGCTGCAGGTGCCCAGAGCCCGGGTCCTGTGGGCTGCCCCTGACTCAATCCATCTGGGGCAGCACATTCCCGCAGGGCACAGCTTCCTGGTGGTTGTTGGTGAGGAAGTAGGGCTGCCTGGCCCCAGCTTTCCTGCTCTCCCTGTTTTCAGTTCCCTGCTGGTTCCCTTGGGCCCTTTACATTCCCCACTCGGAGTCACCCCAAGGGACCCCTCGACTCGCCATCACTCGGACTCAACTACATGTCAATAGTGAATTTCTGTCCAATAATTAAGGTATTTACTTTCTTGTTTGTTTGTAGTACTGGGGTGGGGATCAAGCCGGGGGCTTTCACACTGAGCTACATTCTTAGCCCATTCTTAAAAATTTATATTTAGTGGGCTGGAGGAATGGCTCAGCAGTCAAAGCACTGGCCTACCAAGCACTAAGTACCAGAGTTTTATTCCCCAGCACCATATAAACTGGGCATGGTGGTGCACGCCTGTAAACAGCAGTGAGGAACCTGAGGCAGGAGAATTGCCATGAGTCCAAGGCCAGCCTGGGCTCCATAGTGAGTTCAGGACCAGTCTGGGCTAGAGAGCGAGACCCTGTCTCAAAAAAAATTATATTTAGTGATAGGATCTAGCTAAATTGCTACTAATAAGTTGTCCAGGCAGGACTCGAATTTAACAATCTTTCTGCCTCAGCTTCCCAGAGTGCCGGGATGACAGACCTGTACTCCTGGGCCTGACTGAGAATTCAGACTTTATAGCTGATGAGAGCTTAGGTGTAGCCTGTCCCCAAGACAGCTGTATGTGTGTCTCTCAAGGCCTCCATGGACCTTTGGGACAGACCACGCTTACGGCATGGAGTGCAGGGATGAGACAACATTTTGAGGGACCCTGTGGACCCCTCAAGCAACAGAAGGATCTGAGTATCCTGCGCAGAGCCCCTTGGGGCCTGGGCCTGCCCTCTTAGCACATGCAGCTCACCGTCAAGAAGCCATCCTGAAGGTTGATGGGGTCCAGAGGCTGGCCAGAGGCTCGTGTCGCCTCTAGGAAGGGCCTGAGCACCTCCTCCCAGAAGCTCCGGTGGGCTCGGATCAGGCTGGGGACATTTCCAAAGAGCATCTCGGCGGACACCTGAGGGGCGCAGAGCTCAGCAGCAGGCTTTGGTGGGCCACTGTCAGGTGGATATAGGTGAGGACGCTAAGGTCGGATGGGAGCGGGGAGGGACCGTCTGATTAGTGGGCCTGGACATGTAAGGAGCAGCTGGGCACAGCGGTGCATCCTTGTTATCCCAGCACTCTGGGAAGCTAAGGCAGGAGGGTTGCCACGAGTTCAAGGTCAGCCTGGGTTGAATAGTAAGTTCAGGACCAGCCTGGGCTACAAAACAAGATCCTGTCTCAATAACTAATTAACCAACTAAATAAATAAATAGCTAATCTTTATGTGGTGTTACTGAGCTCCTCCCTCAGGCTTCAGCATAGGCAATTAGGCAAGTTGTCAAGACACTGCCTCTGTGGGCTGAGCCCTGAGAACCTTGGGGGTGAAGGGGCTGTGGCCTGCAGGGCTCTAGTGCAAATGGAAGGTAGGGGGGCAGGGATGTTTCAGAAAATGAGGTGGAGGCCTTCAGACTGTCCAGCCCAGAGGCTCCCCATGACCCGCCCCGGCCCCAGGGCCCCTGGGAGCCCCTACTCACTTCTGTCAGCAGCCCCACACGCTGCAAGTTCAGCAGGCCAGCCGCCAGGAGCTGCAGGCAGGGAGGGAGAGGTGAGGGGCTCTCCTGCTCCCCAGCCCTGGCCCAGCCCACAGGGTCACCGGCTCACTAACTCTGGCTTGGGCAGACCATTCTGAGCAGGTGTGAAATCAGGGGGCTTTCCTGGGATCCCCCCACCCCACTCCTTGCAGTGGCCTGTCCCTTTCTGTCTGGGATAACAGGGGCTGGAGATGGGGGGGGGGGGGCAGGGCTGGCCTGAGCTCACGTCTGTCATGATCCTGAGTTTTCTCACGTAGATGAGTTCAGTGGTCAGTAGCTCCCACAGAGCTTCCTGCTGGTGGCAGAGCTCCCGGCTCATCTCCTAGAGGTGATGGGGCAAGGGTGGTAATAGCAGATTTGGTGGTGGGGGGTGGGGGGGGCAGGGAAGGTCTTTCTCTGTAGTCTAGGCTGGTCCTGAACTCACTATGTAACCGAGGCTGACCTTGAGTTCAAAGCAGTCCTCCTGCCTCAGCCTCTCCAGTACTAGGATTACAGACGTGCACCCATGCCCAGTTTATGTGGCACTGGGGATTGAACCCAGGGACTTTGCATCAAGCTACATCCCTAGTCATTTTTTTTTTTTCCTTTCTTTGAGACAGGGTCTCACTCTATAGCCCAGGCTGATTCTAAACTTACTATGTAGCCCAGGCTGACCTCCAATTCATGGCAATCCTCCTGCCTCAGCCTCCCAAGTGCTGGGATTACAGGTGTGCACCACCACTCCTGACTAATTTTTATGTGGTGCTGGAGAGTCAAACCCAGGGCCTTGCACACACTAGGCTAGTACTCTTAACTCTGGACTATAACCCAGTCTCCATTTTTTGTTTGTTTGTTTGAGACAGGGTCTCACTCTACTCAGGCCAGTCTTGAACTCTCCGTATAGCCTAGACCACCCCTGGACTCAGCAATCCTCCTGCCTCATCCTCCTGAGTACTGGGATTACAGGTATAATCGCCACTCCTGTTTTATGTGGTACTGGGGACTCAAACTCAGGGACTTGTGCTTGCTAGGCAAGCGCTACAACTGCTGTGCCGTTCCTCCAGCCCCCAGCCCCCATTTTTGCTTTTTATTTTGGAGGAGTCTTGCTAAGTTGCTTAGTTGCTGAGGCTGGGCTTGAACTTGCGATCTTCCTGCCTTAGCCTCCTAGAGTACTGGGATCACAGGTCTGTGCCACTGGGCTCAGCTTGGTCCCACTAGCGAGTGGCAAAGCTGGGTTCGAACCAGATCAAGTGTTCCCAAATACTCGCCCCACCTGACCTTTCGCCCTGAGGCCTTTCCTTCCTTTGAAAGAGAAGCGAGCTGTGTACGTGCGCATGTGTGCCATCTTGGGGACAGGTACTGTTCAGGCCCACCTCGTGCCCGGGCACCAGCTCCCTCCAAGACTTCTCGATGGCCAGGCTGCTGTCACTGCCCTCTCCAATCTCCCAGTGCCGCCGGTCCTCCGGGGGCAGGCGGGGCATCCCGAACATGCTGAATGTGTGTAGTCTCAGCTCCAGCTTGTGGGCTTTGGCGACTTCCTAGGAGAGCCCAAAAGGGGGTCAGCTTGTCACATCCCCAGCACCCAGCCTGCCTGGCACGTGAGAGGCTGAGGCAGGAGGATTGCCATGAGTTAGCTGAAGGCCAGCCTGGGCTATACAGTGAGTTCCAGACCAGCCCAGACTACAGAGCAAGACCTGTCTTAAAAAAAAAAAAAAAAAAAAAAGACTGCGAATGTAGCCCAGTGGTGGGTTCAATTCCCAGAAATAGGGGAAAAGGAAAAGTCTTGAGCAGTGCATGGGCCAAGTATTGAGGTTCCCTCCTTAGAAGCTCTTGGGAGATGGCCACGTCTGACTCTTTGGAGGGGCTCCCAGCCCCAGCTGGAGGCTGCTGGGCTCGCTTGTCTGAGCAGGGCTGTGAATACAGGACCATAACAGAGGCAGCCCTTACCTTGAACTTGGGAGAATGAGGCGGGCCAACCGCCAGATGGCCCCCATGCTTCTTCTCGGGCTCTGATTCCCTCAAAAACAAGGGGTACAGGCCGTGGGCCTGGCCGGAACCCTTGGCAAAGGGGGCATAGTGCTGGAGGCGCCGGTGACTGGGATCCTGGGGGAGAAACGGGGAAGTTTTGGAGGTACCAGAAGGAATAGAGAACTAGTGGCGAGGCTTGGTGCCCAATATCGCCCCACCCTTCCAAGTCGGGCTGACTCGCAAGCCGCTGAAACCAGCAGTGGTGGGCAGGGGCATGCCAGTTTGGGCAAGAAACAGAGGCAGAAACCGGGTCCTCTATAGGTTTACCAGGGCGTATAGGCCCTGGCCTCTGCTTGCTCACAGGAGGCTGGCTGTTCTGCAAGGAGCAGGCGTGCAGGGACAGGGTCATCGAGAGGGGCGTGCTGCACTTGGATCGCCTCCCAGCTCCCTGGCCTGTGGCCTGCCCCCTCACACGTGGGGACTGGAGCTTGCACATGTGCAGCTTCTTCCCTGGGGGCCTGTGGTCCCTGTCCCATCCTGCTGGGAGTGGCCGTCCTTCCTTGTGACAGGCCAGAGCCACAAGTCTCCTCCCAGGGCAGGCCTGGTCACATTCTTTCAGCTGCCTCTGGCCTGAATTACCCCATAGACTTACTATAGCCCCATTCCACCCTCTGCCTGGGAGAGTGTCCGTGTCCAAGGGCCACTTCATCGTCCCCACCCCGGGGAGGCAGGGGAAGGATGGAGACACCCCAGCCAGACACAGAACTGTCCTGGAGGTAGGGATGGGGGACTGCAAGAGGACCCCACAGGCAGGCCTGGTGGCCACTCTAGGAGGCTGATTCAGGAAGATTGCGATTTCTAGCCCAGCCTGGGCAATTTTTCAACTTAGCAAGACCTAGTCTGAAAATCAAAACCCAAAACACGGGCTAGGGATATAGCTCAGGCCCTGAGTTCCAGCCACAGTCCCCACCCTACCCACCCACCCCCCAAAAAAAAGCTCCCATGCCACACCCCTTTCCTCTCTCAGAAGAAAGGAGGCGGGCTGGCTGGGAGGAGCCAAGGCAGGCCGGTGCCCTCCTGACTGGGACACCCGGGACACCCTGAACCTTTGCTCTCAGCCCTGACTCAGAGGCAGGTGCGTCTCTGCCGGATGCTTCCCAAGGTGCGGCTGAGCGGGGAGGTGCTTCCCCGCAGCTGCGTGCCACCGTGCTTTCCCAGGCGCCCAGCTGTTCCTTGCTCCTGGCCTCTCCTGCGTCTGAGACCTGGGTGGGGACTCCTGGGAGCCCAGCCCAGACCCTGCCCTTCTCTCCCCGCTGCAAGAAGAGAAGGAAGTGACAAGAACAGAACAGCCTCTGGACTCAAAGGGGACAGAGACCCCGAAAGCCTGTGCCCTCCCTCCTGCACCACCCACCTGCCCAGCACAACCTGCACTCACCAGCACGGGGCCGCCTCGGGGGCGCAGATCGCCAGCCACGCTCGCTGCGGAGGTCTGATGCCGGCCCCCATATGCCTCGATGCGGGAGGCCACCAGGCCTTGGAGGGGACTATCATCCGGAGGACCAACGGACCGCATCCCTTCTCCCCCGGTCACCTTTCCAGAGGCATCCCTCTAATGCCAGAGAAAGGAGCCCTGAGGCCGCACGAGAGGAGAGAGGAAGGAAGGACCAGGCTGGGTCGGCAGGTGGCACCCATTGGAAACCAAGGAGGGGAACAAGAAGATAGGGTGGGGGGAGCCAGGAGCATGCTCATTTGTTGGGGGGCCTGTGGCTGCTTTCTCTACACTTGGGGCTGTACGGACACCTGATGGGCAGAGACACCCTCGCTTCTCCATCACACATGTGCACGCTTGGCGACTGGCTCCCCCCACAGGCCTCCGAGTCCTAAGAGTAGCTAGAGCCAGGGTCACGGACAAGTCCCCAGGTGGGAGGGCTCCCCTGCCCCCACACGCCCCATACACAGCTGGGGAGAAGCTAGGAGAGGTCCCAGGAGGGTGAGGCACAAGGGAGGAGCCCTCCCCACCTGCCACACAGCTGGCTTTCTACATTGTAAATAGCCAAAAAAGGGAAAAGAGAGAAAACACATTGGAGTGATGATGCGGGCTTGTAATCCCAGCATGCCTCGATGCTGAGGGATCACAAATTCAAACCCAGCCTGGGCAACTTAGTCTCTTAGCAAGACCCTGTCTCAAAATTTAAAAAGTGTATCTATATATCTCTATATAGAGAGATATATAAAGGCTGGGGTTGTGCTTAGTGTGAAGGCCCTGGGCTCATTCTTGAGCATCATGCACCTTGTACACACACATGCAAAAAAATTGAGGGAGGGTCGGTGTGAAGGCCTTGGGCTCAATTCTGAGTCTCTCTCTCTCTCTCTTTCTCTCTCTCTCTCTCTCTCTCTCTCTCACACACACACACACACACACACACACACACACGCTCGCATGCATGCACAAGGTACATTTTGAGAAAAGTGAAGATTCTATGGCGCCTGCATAGCCCAGGGTGGCAGGCTGCCCGGGGAGGTCATAGGAGGTGGGCTCCAGGCCTGTGCGGTGCGACCTCCAGCCTGAGACCCTCCTCAGCCTTGTGCTCACTTCCTCTCCAGTCCAGGAGCAAGGAGGAGAAGGCCCGCGTCCTTCTGCCCGCTCCCCAGGTCCGTCTTTCTGAGGACGGGCTCCCTCCCCACCTCCCTCCGCAGAGGCCCATGCCCCTTCCGCCTCTCTCCCGTCCTCCGTCCCTTCCTCCGGTGGCCGGGCCTCGGAGTCGCGTCCTCCCTCCCAGGCGCCTTGTGCCCTGCGCGCCTGAGGCTCCGGCCGGCTGCTCACCTGTGCGCGCAGGTGCTCTCGCGCTCGCTGTCCTCGCCCGCCCCGGCCCGCGGGACTCCCTGTCGCTCGCTGTCAGCAGCCCCAGCGATGCCAGCCCGGCTGCCCAGCCGGAGTAGGGACCCAGAGGCCCGCGGGACCTGGCAGCGCCGGCCAGGCTGGGAGGGAAGCTGGCGGGAAGAGGGGCGGGGACGCGGTAGCACCGCCCCGGCCGCGGCCCCGCCGGGAATCGGCCGCCGCCGCTCCCCGCCGCTCGCCGCCGCGCCACCAGCAGCGCCCCCGACCCGCCGAGCCCCGGCGCCGGCAGTTCCCACTTCGCGGCGTATCCCTTCCTCTTTCTCCTTCGCCCGGAGCTGTGAGAAGGGGCTGGAGCCCGGGCCGCGCTCCTCCCGGTCAGACCCCTTCCAGGCGCCAAAGTAATGAGGCGTAAATGACAGGCCCGGGCGCCACCGGGAAGGGATAATGACCGAGCGACTTGTGGCAGGTGACCACCTTCCTTTCTGGGCGCAGTTAGTCGTGGCCAGCCGCGGGGCTCAGACCGCCAACCAGGAGGGGCGCTTGGGGTACCCAGGGACCGTGGGAGCACCTTACTGCTCTTGGGCCATGGGGTCCAAAGTGTGTCCCTTATCTCCCTCAAGGCGGCCGACCTGCCGCGACACCTGGACTTTGCCTTCCCTGCAAGTAGGGGCCGGGGTCAGGCAGAGCGCTGCTGGAGAGTCTCCTGTTACCTAAGATGGGGGGTAGGGGAAAGGGGAGGGGGGGGCACCTTCCTAGCTCGGGGCATCGCCCACTCCTGCTTGCGGGGGTGGGGCGGGGGACAGCTGCCGAGGACAGCCTGAGGCTGGAGGAAGGGTGCTGGCTGAGCATCCACAGGGAGAAGACGCCCTTTCAGGCAAGTGCTTTAACTGCCGCGCTATTCCTCCAGCCCCTCAGACAGCCTTTTCATGTCCCCAAATCCTGGTCAGAAGCTCTGGCTTTTTGTTTGTTTGGTTTTGTTGTTTGGTTTTGTTTGTTGATTTTTAGAGCCTGCAGCCCAGGTTGGCCCTGAACTCACTATGGAGCCCAGGCTGGCCTTGGACTCATGGCCATCCTCCTGTCTCAGCCTCCCGAGTGCTGGGATTACACGCCTGTGCCACCATGCCCAGCTTTATGTGGTGCTGGGGAATCGAACTCAGGGCCCTGCGCTTACTAGGCGTGTGCTTTAACTGCTATGCCATTCCTCCAGCTCCAGCACTGGGTATTTTAAATTTTTACTTTATTCATTTCATTATTATTATTATTGTATTATTATTATTATTATCTTCAGTTCAGGGAATGGAGCCCCAGGCCTTTGCACTGATCTGCATCTCCAGTCCATTTTCAGCTTTGATTTTTTGAGACAGGGTAATACCAAGTCACTAAGTTGCCCAGGCTGGGATCAAATGATTGCTCCTCTTGCCTCAGCCTCTCAGCGTGCTGGGCTACAGGCCTGCTCCTCCGGCCGCTAGAAGCGCTGGCTTTGTAAAACCAAAGGTGTCCCACAGAGCCGTGACCGCTATGACTACAGCCATGAAGCCACAGTCTCTCCTGTGGGCTGGTCCACAGTCTGGGCTTGCCAGTAGGCCACCCAGCTGTGGGCGCCATCGATGATATTTGCAGAACCCCTGACACTCGTAAGCTGCTTGTTAGGGCCAGGGTCTCCACGTGCCAGGGGAGGGTGATCCAGACACAATCAGAACCGGTTGTCAGGACCTTACGGCTCCATTTTGTCTAGGAGAGAATTTTTTACTCTTTTATTTTATTACGCTTTTATTTACAGCCTTCCCACCCCCCCCCCCCCCCCCTACTTCCTCTTGTCCTCAGGAGAGGAATTGTATCATCTGATGGTTCTAATTGAGTGTGCCACCCCAGCCTCGCATGACCCTCTTGTGTTCTTTCGCTGAGCCCAATATCGTTCGGCTCTGTGGTTTAGCAGAGTCCCTGGCCCGCTGGTCCTGCCGCCTGCTTCCATGTGGATCAGTCTGAAGGGCAGAATCTGGTCGGGACAACAATTGCGGTGGCAAGACACCAGCTTGTCCTGGCACTTTGGTCTCTCCTTGCGCCGTGTGTGTGGACACAGACACACACACGCACCGAGGCAGGCATATCCTGGGACAAGAGCAGTGAGAGGATGAGCTGGGAGGCGGGGGAACACACCTGCACACCTGTAATCCCAGCACTAGGGAGGCTGACGCAGGAGGCTGCGGTGAGTGCCAGTCCAGATCCAACCGAGACTGAAGAGTGAGATCCTGCCTCGAAATGAATAAAGAAAACAGATAAGAAGAGCCGTGAGAGGAGGGAAGGGAGGTTGGTACCCAGCCCGGGGCAGTGATGACTGGCAACATCAAATGACACCCCATCAAATGACCTGCCGGTGCCAAGGTCCCCAGCCGCCTCTCCTCAACTCCCAGGAAGAGGGAGGAGGAGGAGCGACGGGGAAGGGGCATGGCGACGCCCGAACCTACGCAGCGCTGCGGGTGAGCTGGCCCTGCCGAGCCCAGCCGGGCCCAAGAAGAGTCAGCCCTTCCCGCCCTGGACGGCTCTCCCCCAGCCACCCACCCGGGCCGCAGGGCCTGTCTTCAGCCTCCCGGTTGGAGCGGCTCCGGCGGACACAGCACCGTGGAGAAGCCAGGACAGAGGTGGGCGTGGCGCGGGGGCGTGGCTCTCCGCCCATTCCTGCGCATTGTGGCTCCCAACCTCCTGCAGCCTTTTCCCCCTTAATTTTGTACCTGGCACTTTCACAATCAGCTACATTTCCAGCACCCCCCCCCCCCCCCGCCCCTCTGTGTTTAGTTTGAGACAGGCTCTTGCTAAGCTACTCAACTGCTCAGCCGAGTTTGAGAACTTGGCGATCGTCCTGCCTCAGCCTCTCAGAGCGCTAGGATGACGGGCCTGGGCCACCACGCCTGCTGCCCTGTGGACTCTTACCCGCGAGCGTCTCGGAGGCTCAGGATACCCAGCAGTCCTGAGCAGGCGGGGCTCAGGCGAAGACACAGATGATACGGAGTCCCCCCAGGGGAGGCCTTCGGGAATGAGGAAAAGGTATCGGCGGTGCCACTGGCGACTGGGCTTTCCAGCACTGTCCCACTGCATCCGGGGGCCGTGGTCGCCCCTAGGGACGTCCCGTGGAAGTGCAGGAGGGCAAGTCCCCAGCTCTGGTGTCCCCGGTGGCAGAGGCCTGCCAGTCCAACGTTCCTCCCCGGCGGCAGGAACGCCAGCTAATGCCCTTGACCCGGGTCCCTCTGGAGGCTGGTCCCAGTCTCCCTGTCACTTCTCCCTGACCCTGTCTCCTCAGGCCTCAGGGGCTAAAAGGCGCCTCCAAAGTGCATGCAGAGCCAGGCCTTCGGCTACCCACCTGCAGTTCCAGCACGCCGGGAGGCTGAGGCAGAGGGTTGCAAGTTCCAGCCCCGCCTGGGCAACTCAGTGACTTAGTGAGACCCTGTCGAAAATCAGAACTAAACATGGGCTGGGGGTGTGGCTCAGGGCTCCATCCTCAGTACTGGAAAAAAAAAAAAGCATGCAAGTTGACAGTTTCGGGTGTCCTTACAGATGCCGGCAAAGCCAGGACTGGCCATGCCTCCCTGGCCTTGTTCTCTTCCATGGCACGTATATTGTATTTTGATGCCAATCCCCACCAGCCTCCTTACACCGCACCTTGCCCAGCCCAAGAAAATGGGCAAGTGCTTCCCTGTCAGAGTCAACGCCAACGCCATCGTCCTGAGGGGATATTTCTGATTGAATGTGACAGTCCTCCCTGACTTTCAGGAAATCCTTTCTCATCTCTGACCCACATACCTCCAACTCTGGCTAAATTTCCTGCTGTTGCACCTTCGGGCACAGCATGGCCCCAGTGCAGCCCGGTCAGGAGGCCCGGCGGCCCTGTGCCCTTTCCTCCGCACACAGGTCCTGTGTGGGTTCCTGCAGGCTGGCGCTGAGGTCTGAGCTGCGTCCTCCCCGTAGGTGCTTCTGATGTCTCACTTCGACCTACGGAGGCCAGGTCTGCTGGTGTTATCCCACTCAGCAGGAGCACACCTGTGATCCCAGCACTCAGGGAGGCTGAGGCAGGAGACTGACTGTTCAAGCTCCGACTGGTCAATTTAGTGACTTTGTGAGATCTTATCACAAAGGTTAAAAATGAGGGGGTGTGCTGAGGATGCAGCTCAGTGCAAGGGTCCTGGGTTCTATCCCTAGCAGTTCGCCTGCTCCTGCAAAAATAAAAATAAAAAAATACCGAGTTTAGACCAGAGTTGCAGCTCTGGGATTCAGTTCCTACATCGAGCAGCCTTCACCCAGGCCCTAGGTCCAACCCAACCTCCTGACAGAGACCAGGGAGCACTGTGCGAAATTTCTCTGAGTTTGCTCCTACTTATGCTGGTCTCTACCCGCGTTCTGCATAAATCCTTGTCACCTGTCCTGATGTCCTTCTAGTCCCATGCACCCTCGCTGTCCAGGCACTGGTTGACTTATTGTTACAGTACAAGAGGCTGTGTACAACGTCCCCTCATCAACCCCTGGAGGTTGGGAGCCCTGTGCCCGTCCCATGACAGGGTCCCCATTCTTGGGGAAACACTTCTTCCTCCTTCGGCACTGGGGACGGAACCCAAGGCCTCACGATAGGAACACTGAGTGAGTTGCGCTCCCAGCCACCCCCCCCACCCCTTTTATTTGAGACCAAGTCTCCTTCACGGTCCAGACTTGTCCTGAACTCACTACATAGCCCAGGCTGGCCTTGACCTCATAGCAAACCTCCTGCCTCGGCCTCCTGAGTGCTGGGGTTATAGTGTGCACCACCACCAGGCCTGGCTAATTTTCATGTGGTATTGAGGAATCGAGCCCAGGCCTTGTACATGCTAAGCCAGAGCTTTAACCTCTGAACTATGGCCAGCCCATTGTCTGGACTGAATCCAGGCCACACACATGCTGGGTAAGGACTTTGGCCTGTGAGTGGCATCCCAGCCTGAGGACTGCCAAGTTCACCTCACTTACTCCTCCCAGAACCTCACAAGACAGGTTTCCTGTGACACCGTGCAGCCAGGCTCAGGGAAGCCATGTCACCTGCTCAAGATTGCAAGGTGCCGGAGGAAAAGCCAGGATTAGGATTAGAATTCAAGTTTGTCTCCCTCCTAAGATGCTCCCTTCACACCTGTCCTATGGGAAATGAGTGGGCCGTGCTCTGTGAGCGGCCCATTGGCTCAGAACCACGTGTGGCCAACTGCCTAGCTTTGGCTCAGAATGTCACCTTAGCAGTTCAGCAAGCAGAAACCTAACTCCTAAAGCCTTAGTGGGAATGTCGGTCTTCATTGAAAGCTGCTAGCCAGATATGGTGATGTGCCTGTAGCCCCAAGTACTCTGGAGGCTGAGGCAGGAGAATTGCTTGAGTCTAGGAGTTCAAGATTGGTCTGGGAAACACAATGAGAATCTGTCATCTGTCTGTGTGTCTATCTACTGAGGATTAAACCCACAGCCTTCATGCTAAGCCACATCTCCAGTCAATTTTATTTTTATTTTGATACAGGTATTTTTATTTTGATACAGGTATATATATATATATATTCATATATATGAATGAATAACTATATTCATATATATATATATATATACACATATACATATATATATACACACACACACACACACATTTTTTTCCCTCCGGGCCTTAGCACTGAGCTACATACCTAGACCACATCTTTTGTGTTTTGATTTTTGAGAGAGGATCTTGTTAAGTCACTAAGTTGCCTAGTTTAACACTCCTGCAGTCCTCCCACCTCAGCACTCAGAACATTACCTTGTGTACTGCAGGCACAATCTATGCTTATGATAAAAGGAGGGTGCTCCAGTGAATAAGCAATTACTTTCTGTTCAGGACAAATTAACAATGAGAAGGGCTGGGCTGGGCGGTGTGCACCTGGATGCGAGCTCCTGGGGAGACTGAGGCTCCCAGGGGACTAAGTCACCCAGTAACCCTTTTAAGAGTTTTAAAACTGAGGCTGAGGAGGGTGACTGGAGCCCTGAAGCATGAGGCCAGCCTGGCCAACATAGGGAGATCTCCATCTCAAATAACAAATAAGGTAGGTAAATAAAAAAGAAGATATTATATCATGAGTAAAGGTGGAGGCTTATGAGAAAGGTATTAGCAATTTTTTTGATGAACAAAAGGATGACTGTTAAATTCATTTTTATGAGAGACTCACATTAGAGTGTTAAATAATCTAATTAAACCAGATGGCAGGAGTAAATAAACAACGATTTTTTTTTTCTTTGAGACTGTTCTAACTCTGTAGTTCAGGCTGGTTCTGAACTTACTATCGGGCCCAGGCAATCCTCCTTTCTCAGCTTCCCGAGTGCTGGGATTACAGGCGTGCGCCACCATGCCCAGCTTATGTGATGCTGGGGAATCGAACTCACTTAGCACTTGCTAGGCAAGCACTTTAACCGCTGAGCCATTTCTCCAGTCCCAGAAACAATGATTTTTTTTTCCTGACACTGGGTGTCTCTCTCTACTCCACACTAGTTCTGAACCTACTATGACCTAGGCTGGCCTCAGACTTACAGCACTCCTCCTGCCTCAGCCTGCAAGTAGTGAGATCACAGGTGTAAACCACCATGCCTGGCTAATCTGTATGTGGGGTCAAGGGAATGAAACCCAGGGTCTTGCGCTTGGAGCCTTAACTGCTTAGCTACATCCCTGGCTAGGTGCAGTAACTGACAGAGGACAGCAAGCCAAGCCAGCCTGGTTGCCCGACGTGTCCTCCCAGCACGCTGGGAGGTTGAGGCAGGAGGATCACAAGTTGAAGAGCAGCCCGGACAATTTAGCAACTTGGAAAGACATTGTCTCAAAACCAAAAATAAAGAGCTGAGGGCGTAGCTGTGTGGTTACAGCGCTTGCCTCACACGCATAAGGCCCTGGATTTGATTCCCCAGCATCATGTAAAAATCAGCCAGGCACGTGGAGCATGCCCATGAGAACTGACATTCCCGAAAACAGCTTCGCGGAGAGGCTGGGCTCTCAGCCATTTTTCATGGCCACATCTGCTGCCCTCCCCAACATCTGGCTGAACACCCTGCTAGAAATCCTCTAATAAGCAACACTCCTGTAATGACTAAGTCACCCTGTTACCTTGTAAACCCAAGAGCAAGGTCCTGTCTCAAAATAAATAAATAGGGTACAGAGTGAGAATCTGTCACCAAAGAAGATATACAAGCAGAGGGCACAGAATCCTCACGCTCAATGTCACCACGGAGCGTCGCATGTATGTACTAATAAAAATGGGGAAAAAAGAAAAATAAGATGTGGAAGTAGCACTCCTAGTTTCCCACCAATCCGAGAGCTGAGAAAGTTCTCAAATAGCATCTGAGGCCTACAGCTGAGCGTTCCCCGTCAGAGCCGCCTGCATCACTGACGCCTAGCCTGGTGTTTTTAAAGGCGCCTTGGATTATGGTTTCTTCTGTTCTGCATCTATACACTCTGGAGTGGCTGCTACTCATTGGAATGTGCTGCTTGGGGAACCTAAATTCATGTTCCGAGGCTTGCATTTGGCTTCAGAATAATCTCTCTCTCTCTCTCTCTCTCTCTCTCTCTCTCTCTCTCTCTCTTAACAGGGTCTCCTCTGTAGCCCAGGATGGTCCTGAGCTCACTATGGAGCCCAGGCTGGCCTTGGACTCAGGGCAATGCTCCTGCCTCAGCCTCCTGAGTACTGGGATTACAGGCATGTGCCGCCACACCCTGCTTATGTGGTGCTGGGGAATTGAACTCAAGTACTTAGCACTTGACATAGTGCTTGCTATGCAAGCACTTTAACTGCTAAGCCATTCCTCCAGCCCCCTTATTTTCTTTAAGATGAAAGTAATATTTTTGTATAGATGCCTGTAATCTAAGCACTGGAGAGGCTGAGACAGGAGGATTGCTATGAGCTCAAGGCTACCCAGGTGAGTCTAAGTTCAGCCTGGACCCTGTCTCAAAAAAATAAAAAATAAAGGCAGGCTTAAGATATAACTTAAAAAATACCCAAAATAAATAAAAAAACAATGATTTTTCATTATCTAATAATTGGGAACAGAATTAAGGAAAAGGTTTTTTATACATATGTCTCAATAAATATAAAACACTAGAGCATTCCTTTTACACTAAAGCCTTCCTAGTAGTGCTGAGATTTATTTTATAAAGTTGTGTCCATCTGTTGGAAGTTACCCTTGGCACACACCCGTCGTCCTGCACTCGAGGAGGCTGAGGCAGAAGGGCTCCAAGTCTGAGCGTAGACTCGGCGGTGTGGCAAGACCCCGCCTCCAAATCCAACTGGAAAAGGGCTGTAGACTGAGCTCCGTGCTTCCCTGGGCCCCGCCACCCACACGCGGCGAGTGAGCCGGGAGCTTCTCAGCTCCCTCTCCCACACGCTACACGCAGGAGAGTGCCCCAGACACCCTGGTGGCCGGTGCAGGCTCAGCGCTGTTCTTTTTTTAGAGGACAGGTGTCACTTGAGGGCTTTTTAAGAATCACGACCAACTTTATGAGAGGTAGATAAGGCCTGGCACTCTGCCAGGAGCACCTGCCTGTCACAAGGCCCCGTCACCCGCAGCACACCCTTGCGGTGCTCACAAGACTCCACCTCAGCCGGTCCGGAGATCACGGGCGACTCGGGACGGTGGACCCCCGCCTCCGGCTGCCTCAGCCTGCCTGAGTCTAGAACGCCCCAGCCCGGGCCACAGCATCTCCCTTTTCATTTTGTGCTCTGCCTTTAACAAAAGACGGACAACAGCAGCAGGTATATAGGTATGCACACAAGGCAAAGAAGGTAGACACGGTGACCTGCGCAGGTCTGTGGTGGCGTGACTGAAGATTCGAGCAGGTCCCAGCACTCTGGAGGCTGAGGCAGGAGGGTCACAAGTTTGAATCCAGCCTGGGCAACTTAATGAGACTGTTTCCCAGTCAAATGGGACTCATGGGCGTGCAGCTTGGTGTAAAGATCTGGGCTCCAACCCCGTACCAGTAAAAATAAATAAATAACCATACAATAAATGATAAACATGTCTACATGTGCAGAACTGAATCAAATCTAATCCAAGGGTTAAGTGGTACACACGCAGAGAGATGCTGAGTCTGCAAATAGCGCGTCAGACACCGCGGAGTCCGGTCCCAACACAGTGGCCTCCAGGGTCCCAGGGACGTGACAGGGGGAGCGGTGACCACGGCAGTGGTGCCCTCAGTGAAGCTGCTGGAAACCCAGCATGTCGCAGCCACGTCACCCCCGACACGAGTGACTGTGGGCTGGCTGAGAACCACTGGTAAGTAAGTGGTTATTTAGGTTTTGGGGGTTTTGTTTGTTTTTCCGGTGCCAGAGTTGGGAGCCGGGACCCGGTCCTCACACTATGTTTCATCCCCAGCCCAATTTTTGGTTTTTGATTTTGAGACACGGTCTTGCTGAGTCACCTAAATTGCCCAGGCTGGGTTCCAACTTTTCAATCCTCCTGTCTCAGCCTCCCAGAGGGCTAGCCTCTCCTTTCTTTTTTGTTGTAATATTGGGGATTGAACTCAGAGCCTTCAAACTGAGCAATGTTTTTAATTTTGAACTTGAGACAGGGTCTTGCTAAGTTACCAAGTTGCCCAGGCTGGGCTCAAACTTGCGATCCTCCTGCCCCAGACTCCGGGAGTGCTGGGATCACAGGTCTGCACGCCGGGCCTGGCTTCTGCTTCAGGGTTTACCAGGTTCCACAGGAGATCTGTTGAACCACACCATTCTACAAAAGGCAACTGTTCCTGGCACCTGGGGGCCTGTCACCTAGCCTTCTTGTCCCCCATTGTCTCCTAGTGCAGGTGCACAACTGCTTCAGTCATCGATGAGAAGCGAGGGGCAGCCTGGGCGTCCCTTCTCGCGGGCAGTCCCCAGTGGCGCCCTGAGCGTGGCCGGCTTTGTCCCTCTCCTTGTTCCGGGGCCACCATTGTTCCCTCGGAGCTAATAGTCCGGAGGCAGACACCCAGGTGCTCCCTGAGGCGAAGGCGGCTGGGTGCTCCGGGTCAAAGGCAGCCTTAGAAACTTACACTGGGGTGGCCGCTGGCACACATCTGTAAACCCAGCCCACAGGAGACTGAGGCAGGACTGTGGGATCACGGGAGTTCGAGGCCAGCCTGGCTACATAGTGTGTTCGGGACCAGCTTGCCCTACAGAGTGGGTCCCTGACTCAAACAAACAATCGAACAAAGGTAAAGCTATAATTAAACCTGCTAACTTGAAGTTCACATATTATTGAAAGTCAGTGATCAAGGCTGATTTATTTTGGCTTAGAACAAGGACCAGGCCTGGGGGTCTAAGCTCAGTGTTAGAGCACTTGCCTGGCAGGGATCCATTCTCAGCAAGACAAGACAGAGAAAACAAAAATAAACAAACTAACAAAACATAAAACAAAACAAAAAAGCCTCTTAGAGCAACGAAGTATTTTTTTCAGGGAGGAATATTCAGTCACTGGCATGACGAGAGTTGCTGGCTGAGCTGGTTAGTAATTTTTAAATTCTCTATGTGCTGAGCTGGATGGTTCGGGCCTATAATCACAGCACTCGGGAAGGCTGAGGCAGGAGGATCACAAACTCAATTCCAGCCTGGGCAATTTAGCAGTTTAGCAGCACTCGTGTGTCTTAAATAAGCAATAAAAAGGGATTGCGGAACAGATGCCCTGCGTTCCACCCCCAGTGCTGCAAACATACAAGCAAAATTTGTGTTTTCAACACTGGGAAGGGAACGCAGGGCCTTGCACATGTAGGAAAGCACTGTACAGTTGAGCCAAGCCTGTAGCTGTCCACCTGTCTTTCATAATGTGGCAGAAGGTAACTTGGGTGCAAGGTGGGGAGATGGAGAGCTGTCAGTCGCTTTGAACACGGCAGAAAGAACGGGACGGGGAGAAAGTGATTATCTTCCAGGTGTGTCTGAGAACCTCTTGAATTTTTTCTTTTTCTTTCTTTCTTTTTTTGTTTTTGAGACAGGGTCTCGCTCTGTACTCCAGGCTGGTCCCGAACATCCCATATAGCGCAGGCTGGCTTTGAACTCAGGGCAATCATTACGCCTCAGCCTCCTGAGTTCTAGGATTACAGGTACGCACCACCACACCAGGCTATGTGGTGCTGGGGAATTGAACTCAGGGCCTTGCGCTTGCTTGCTAGGCTAGAACTAATGCTGTGCTATTCTTCCAGCCTGGAACTGTTTTTCTCAGTCCTGGAGATCCAACCACGGCCTTCGTGCTGAACTCCATCCCCAGCCCATTTTTACCTTTGATTTTGAGACAGGGTCTTGCTAAGTTGGTAAATTGGCCAGGGGATTGGACTTGAGACCCTCCTGCCTCAGTCTGCCATGGTTCTAGGATTATAGGTGAGTACTGCCTTGCCCAGAGGTTCTTTTGCTGCCAAAGATCAGGGAAGTTCCTGACGTTAAAGAAAATAGAAAGTATGACTGTGGGTAAGGAGATGACAGGGAATTTCAGGAAGCCAAAGGCTCTGCTGGGAAATCCAAAGGACGGTGTGGGGAGCTGGAGGACTGGAAATAAGCCCTGGAAGGGGGAGAAGGAAGCCCCGAAAGATGGGCCTGTACAAGCAGTAGATCTGTGCTCACTGGCATTACCAAGAATCACCATCTGTTCTCTGATGGAAGTTGTGGAAGGCTCCAGAGAGTTCTCAGGTATACTCTGGTTTCCCTTCACATTGCATAAATCTTACGCCTCAACTGAGAAATCCAGGGCCTTATCCTCCAGGGCTGCCCAGGGCAACACTGTGAGTAAACTGCCCTGTTTATGACAGTCTGACTCAGAATCCCGTGGTTTCCATGGTTGCCACCAACAAGGAAACACAAACCCTTTCTCAGGGCAGCTGGCCAGCCTCTCCTTTTCTGGGCTGTGAGCTCTGCAGGGTGCCCAGCCCACTGCAAGGGGGAAGGTGAGGAACGTGGGGAACGAGGTCTTCTGCCTTTGGGTCTGAGGTTTCTCACACTGCCCAGGGCCCTGTCACGGCACCAAGCCAGGGGGCGGGCCCTGACTGGGAGGAGAGACCACTCCGGCAACAGAAAGGGGAGAGATTTGGGGGTCCTGGCTCCTCCCTCTTTTTTCTCTCCCCCCCTTTCTTTTACTTTCCTTTCTTTTTCTTCCTTCCTTTTTTTCCTTCTTTTCTTGTGGTTTTGACAAATGAGCACAGGGCCTTCACCCTGAGCTATATCCCCACCCTTTTTTATTGCTTATTTGAGACAGAATCTTGTTAAATCTAAGCTGCCCAGGCTGGGCTTGTCTGGTAATCCTCCTGCCTCAGCCTCCTAGCTGGAGGACTCATTTCTTGATTTCAAAACTTACTCTAAAGTGTCCTAATCGAGCCATGTACTACGGGCATAAGAACAGACACAGAGACCGATGGAACTGAACGGAGGGTTCAGAAGTGAACCAAGCATCTATGGGCAGCTGGCTTTGGGCAATGCTGCCATGATGTTCAGTGAGGGAGAAGCGACCAAAAAATGATGTTGGAACAGCTGGGCCACTTAGGTCCTGCCTCAAGATAAGAGGGCCTGGGACGCAGCTCAGTGTAAGAGCAGCCCTTTGTGTGCCAGGACCAGAAAATAAAAAGACAACCAAGCCCACCCACGGAACAGGAGAAAAATGTTTGTATGTCATTTCTCTAAGGGAGTAATATGCAGCAGATATCAAGAAGTCCTACTACTTACTGAATGAGAAGACGACTTTTATTTTTTTGAGGCAGGGTCTCACTCTTTAGTCCAGGCTGGTCCTGAACTCACTATGCAGCCCAGGCTGGCCTTGAGTTCATGGCAATCTTCCTGCCTCAGCCTCCCAGAGTGCTGAAATTACACGCAGGCTGAGCTAATTTATGTGGAGCTTGGGATTCAAAACCAGGGCCTTGCCCATGCTGGACAAGCTCCTCATCCACTGATATATGCCTCTGTCTCTATTTTTATTTTTTAATTTTTTTGAGATGGTCTTGCTCTGCAGTCCAGGCAAGCCTCGAACTCATGGCAATCTTCCCGCCTCAGCCTCTGGAGTGCCGGGATTGTGTGTGCTACCATGCCCAGCCACAGTTCGGTTTTTAAAATGGGCAAGTGCTTTGACTAGACGTTTCTCCAAGAAGGATATAAAAATGGCTAATACGCGTATCTAAAGATGTGTAACGCTACTAGTCACCAGGCCAGTGCAAATCAGTGCAGCACCACTTTGCAGTCACTGACATGCCTGTATAACAGCAATAATTAGAGGAGGCGGCACGTGATTTTGTACACATGTAATCCCAGAACTTAGTAGGCTGAGGCAGGAGGATGGCTCTGAGTTTGAGGCCAACCTGGGCTACATAGTGAGTTCAGGACCAGCCTAAGCTACAGAAAAAGACTCTGTCTCCAAATAATAATTATTATTATAATTATAGTAAAAAAAAAAAAGGAAAATAAGTTGTTGAGAGTGTCAAAAAATTGGAGCTCTTGAGGGTTGGTGGTGGGAACGCAATGGCTCAGCTATGGTGGGGAGCAGTCTGGCCCCTCCTCAGGGGGTTCGATACAGATGTTTTGACTCAGCAGTGTTACTAACATCACCTGAGAGAAATGCAAACACGTCACACAAAAACATGTCTGTAAACTGGGCATGGTGGCGCACACCTGTAATCCTAGCACTCCGGAGGCTGAGGCAGGAGAATTGCCATGAGTCCACGGCCAGCCTGGGCTTCATAGTGAGTGCAGGACCAGCCTGGGCTGCAGGGCGAGACCCTGTCTCAAAAAAACAAAAACAAAAAAAGCAAAACAAAAATCAAAAACGAAAGAAGGGCTGGGCATGCAGCTCACTGTGACCCGTTCCAGCCCCAGGGCGGGTGGGGGGGGGGCGTCGGGGAGGGGACACGCAGGTCTGACACACATTGTACCACAAATAAATAAACCTTGAAAACAGCGTGCTGAGGGAAAGATTCGTCCTGGGAAGATCACGAATTACATGACTCCATTTGTGTCAAGTCAAGCAGCTTCCGGGGAGGGAGAACACAGGGATTAACTGCTAATAAGTACAGAGTTTATTTTGGGTCATAGATGTGTGTGTATGTTGGGGGGGGGGGTACTAGCGCCTTCACACTGAGCTACTACACCCCCAGCTTCTTTTTTAGATTTTGAGACAGAGTCTTGCTAAACTACCAAGTCGTCTAGGCTGCATCCTGGCAACCCTCCTGCCTCAGCTCCCAGAGTGCAGGGATAGTAAGTGTGCGCCCCAGGACTGGCAGCAGAACCGTCCTGGCATGAGACAGTCAGCGACTGCACCGAAACCACCCTGCGCCCTTCAGCCCAGTGCGCTCCGTATCAGGTGAGTCACGGCTCCGCAAACAGGCCCGAGCGGAAGGGAGCAGACCCCAGGCGCCGCTCGCCCTCCAGGACTGCGTGCATCGGTGGGAATGTTCCCCAGCGGGTGGCGTCTGAGCCCCGACGTGCAATTTTGTTTCCTTCACCACTAAATTGGGTGCGCGTGGCTTGCTTGTTGACTGTCGGTGGATCCTTGTGAATTACGCAACGTCTCAAGCGAGGCCCGGGGCCAGGCCCATCATCCCAGCCTCCGGGAGGCTGAGACAGGAAGATCTCAAGTCTGAGTCCAGCCTGAGCAAGACTGTCTCTAAATCTGTAAGAAACAAACACAGCAGGAGCAGGAATAGCCCTTCGGTCGCCTTCAAGCTCAAGGCCCGGTGTGGCTCCCCAGCACCGCATATGCAGGTGTGGCAGGGCACACCTCTTACCCCAGACAGGAGATCAGGCAGGACGATGGCCCTCAGTTTGAAGCCACCCCAGGCTACAGTGAGTTCAGGACCGGCCTAGACGCCCAAGCAAGAGCCTGTCTCAAAAAAACAACGCAGTGTTCCGAGTGGCATTTGGTCACCACAGTGGCAACCAGCAGGCATCTCTTGCACACGGTCCATCGTGGGCCGCGGCGTCCTGAGCACTTTGCAGGCATTTCCTTCCCAATTATTATTTTTCCCCATTTTATTGATATGTGTCAGCGAAAAATATAAGGTTTACAATGAAGTTGAGCATTTTGTGCACATAGGTATCTTGTCTAGGTGACAAGGACTTTCCCACTCTCCTTCTGTCCCTCCCCCTGCCCACCCCTCCCTCCCTCCTTGCCCTACCCCCTTGGTTCACTTTGTTTTTCATTTTAAGTTTCATAAGAGTTGTGATCAGGGACTCTCATATCAGAGAGGCCATTCGATGTTTCACCTTCTGCTTCTGACTCACTTCACTAAGCATGACGTTCTCAAGTTTCTTCCATTTCCCTATAAAAGCCTCCACGCTGCTGGACTTTATAGATGCATAGTATTCCATTGTGTATAAACATCACAGTTTGTGTATCCACTGGTCTGTTGATGGGTATTTTGGTGACTTCCATATTTTAGCTATTGTTAGTTGTGCTGCTATGAACATGGGTATACATATATCTCTGTTGTGTGTTGTTTTGACCTCTTTTGGATATATTCTCAGGAGGGGTGTTGCTGGATCGAAGGGGACATTTATTTCTAGTCTTTTGAGAGCTCTCCATACTGCTTTCCAAAGGGGTTGTATGAATTTACATTCCCACCAGCAGTGCAGGAGGGTTCCTTTCTCCCCACAGCCTCGCCAGCACTGAGTACTCTTTGACTTGTTGATATAGGCCATTCTCTCTAGGGTGAGATGGTATCTTAGCGTTGTTTTGATTTGCATTTCTCTTATGGCTAGGGATGTTGAGCATCTTTTCATGTATCTATTGGCCTTTTGCACTTCTTCATGAGTGAACTGTCTCTTTATGTCATTTGCCCACTTTTCAATAGGATCCTTTATTTTGGTAGACTTACTTTTCTTCAGCTCCCTGTATGTTCTAGTTATGAGCTTCCTATCTGAATTACTCTTCGACAAAGGGGCCAAATGTATACAATGGGAAAAGGACAGCCTGTTCAACAAATGGTGCTTGGAAAACTGGACATCCACAAGCAGAAGAATGAATCTAGTCACTCACCTATCACCATGCACCAAAATCAAATCAAAGTGGATCAAAGACCTAGACATTAAAAGTGAAACACTGAACCTCCTAGAAGACCAATTAGGCAAATATCTAAAAGACATAGGCGTAGGAGAAGACTTCCTTGACAAGACACCAAGAGCAAAAGAAATTATCCCCATTATTAACAAATGGGATCTTGTCAAATTAAAAAGTTTCTGCACAGCAAAGGAAACTATCAACATTGTAAAAAGAGAACCAACAGATTGGGAAAAAATATTCACCACCTCCCAATTATTTTAAATTTCCGGTTTGTTACTGGATGGAATCTCAGTCCCTGCTCTGTAACATGCTTATGTCTTTATTTCTAAATCTGTTTCCCCCACATTTTGTGCTACTAGTATGTGTTTGTGACTCATAGTGGTGACCTTGAGCTGGGGAACTGGGTGCACAGACACATCATAGCTGAGTGCCTTTACTTCCTCTTCCTATCCCACACTCCCATCTTCCCTAGTCCTCACCACTACCATGTGAAAGTGGTATGATTATTACTGCGTCTGCCATTCACCGTTACCAGAGGAAAAAACCAGAACACAGAGAGATGCAACCTCTTTGATCAGTATTTCAGCCAGGTCTGGTGGCACAGGCCTTAATCCCACCATTTTGGGAGGCTGAAGCAGGAAGATCTCAAGTCTGAGCTCAGCCTGAGCAACCTGGCAACTTAGCAATGTGAGACACTGTCTCAAAATAAAAAATAAAAAAATAAAAATGAGCTGGGGAAGTAGCTGAGTGTGAAGGTCCTGGGCTCACCTTCAGTACCCCACCACCACCCACACACACAGAGTAAAGGGAATTTCAGCTTTTGTCTTAAAAGCCAGTGCTCCTTCTGTGCTAATTCTGGTATGTCCTTTTTGTTTGTTTGTCTTGGTCTGCAGTCCAGGACTGCCCTGAATTCACCATGTAGCCCAGGCTGGCCTTGGACTCACGGCAATCCGCCTGCCTCAGCCTCCTGAGTGTTGGAATTATAGGCAGGAGGCACCACACCCAGCTTTATATGATGCTGGGAAATCGAACTCAGGGCCTTGACCTTGCTAGACAAGCACTTTAACCTTCGCTCTATCCCTCCACCCCATGGTGGGTCCTTTTTTCATGCACAAAATAATCTTTTATTTTATTTTATTATATTTTTTTGAGACAGGGTCTCGCTCTGTAGTCCAGGCTGGTCCTGAACTCACTATGGATCCTAGGCTGGCCTTGGACTCAAGGCAATCCTCCTGTCTCAGCCTCCCGAGTGCTGGGATTACAGGCATGCGCCACCACGCTCAGTTTATGTGGTGCTGGGAATCAAACTCGGGTACTTAGCACTTGACTTAGCACTTGCTAAGCAAGCACTTTAACCACTGAGCCATTCCTCCAGCCCCACAAAATAATCCTTAATAAGATGAAATATTTTTCTCTTGTAGCAGGGGATTTTAGAGATAAAGAAAACACTTTCATTGAGTATTCTGCAGCTTTACCCAGCAGCTACCTCTGTGTGTGTGTGTGTGTGTGTGTGTGTGTGTGTGTGTGTGTGTTTGAGAGAGAGAGAGAGAGAGAGAGAGAGAGAGAGAGAGTTACTGGGACTAAATTCCGGGCCTTCACACTGAGGTAAATCCCCAGGCCATTTCTATTTCTGATTTTGACAACAAGGTCTTGCTAAGTCACTAAATTCCCTGGGTTGAGCTTGAACTTGTGATCCTCCTGACTCAGCTTCCCAGAGTGCTGGGATTACAGACCTCTGCCACCTGGCCCGGCTTTTACATTTAGCATATGTGCTGCTAAAGCAAGCACTGGCTTTTACATTTATATATACATTTTTGTTGGCACTGGGGATTGAGCCGGGACCGTGCACTGAACTACAGCCCCAGCCCCATTTTTAATTTTGATTTGGGGACAGGTATCACTAAATTGCCCAAGCTGGACTCAAATTTGTGATCCTCCTGCCTCAGCCTCCCAGACTGCTGTGATCATAGGTGTGTGCCACCATGCCCGGCTTCTCTAATGACCTTTTGTCATTAAGGTCACAGATGTTACGTCACTGAGGTCACAGGTATTTTTTCCAACTTCTGGTCATGGCTCCTCCTGGTAGGAGGGAGGGCAGCTTCAAGTGATGTACGATACTCTTGGTGCTTTTTTGAAATGGGTGACAGAAAGTTTGTGGGTTTGTTTAGTTTTTTGAGGCAGGGTCTCAACTGGTAGCCCAGACTGGTCTCAAACTCAAGGCAACTCTCCTGCCTCAGCCTTCTGAATGCTGAGATTACAGACATGCACCACCATGCCCAGGTTATGTGGTACTAGGGAACTGAACCCAGGGCCGTGTGCTTGCTAGCCAAGAACTTTAATGGCTGGGCGACATCCTCAGTCCCAAGGCGAGATCGAAGTTGTATTCTAGGGAATGTTATTTTGTTCTTAGTCTGGAAAACAATCAGCAGGCTCTTACAAAAACTTTGATGAAGGGTGGGGGAATGTGCTCAGTGGCTAGAGTGCTTGCTTGCCTCGCATGCACTGGGCCCTGGATTCGATTCCCCAGCACCACATAAAAATTAGCTGGGCCTGATAGCACACATCTGTTATCCCAGCACTCAGGAGGCTGAGGCAGGAGGACTGCAATCTGTTAGAGGCTAGCTGGACTCCAGAGTGAGCTCAGGACCAGCCTGGACTGCAGAGGAGACCCTGCTTCAAATTTAAAAAAAAGCTTGGATGACTGTGAGCCCTGGGCTGTGGTCTAATACTTAATCACTCAAGATGCACTGGGACAAGGGGTGACAGTCAGTAGACCCTGTCCTAGGTATCTGTGAAGTTATTCCTAGCAACAGTTTCTTTGTTTTTTGTGCAAAACATCACTCTTCCCCTTTCTGTTGCCCCAGATACATGTTTAATAGTATCATCTTCCCTGTTCAGCTTCTACAGGTTGCTAGGTCACCACTTATTGTGGTTTGGATCTGGAATGTCCCCTGAAAGTCTCACATTTGTGGGTGTTATGGATTGCCTATGGAGCCATGTGCTGTTGGGAGATTGGGGTCTAGACTGGAGGAGTGGGTTACAGGTATGTAAATTGGATTATCGGTGTGTAGTCGGGGTTTAGCATACTTTCCACACCTGGATCCAGGATAGGCTGATCACTGGGATGAGACCTGGAAGGATATATAAGCTGCTTCCCACCTTCCTGGGAGGACTAGTCCCAACTTGCCCTGACTTGGCTTCCTGTGTGTGATGTCGTGAGAAACTGCCTCTGCCTCTGCCTCTGCCATGTACTTCCATTGCTGCCGGCTGCCCCTGAATGGACTGTGACCTTCTGAAACTGTGAGCTAAAATAAACCTTTCCTCCCCTAAATTTGTGGGTGTCGGGTATGGAGTCACAGCAATGGAAAAGTAGTTAGAGCCCCACTGTTATCCCCACGCTGTGTCAGCAAGCACTCCTGAGCGACCTTGGACTTACAGCACGCATCGTGATTGAGTGACACGCTCTTTTTGGGTATTGGGAACTGAATCCAGGCCCTTCACACTGAGCTACAGTTCATCTCTTTAGTTTGAGAATGGGTCTCCCAAGAATTAATTTGCCTCGGGGGAGGGGGGAAGGTGGCTTGAACTTGTGATCCTCCTGCCTCAGCCTCACAGAGTGTGCATACAGCACATTTTATGTATTTATCTATTTATCTATTATCTACCTACTTATTCATATAAATAAATAAATTGTATAGTGCAGGCTGGTCCCAAAGTCACCATATAGCTCAGACTGACCTATAACTCACTGCAATCCTACTGCCTCAGCCTCCCTAGTGCTGGGATTCCAGGCGTGCACCACCACTGCAAGCTAGGATATGGCCGTGGGGGACTGGGCCTAGCACTTCCTAGGTAAAGGCTCTTATCGCTGAGCTGTGCCCCCAGCTCCATAAAGCACATTTTAAAACAAACAGTAGCATGTGCCTAATGGGAAAATAAAATTAGCTGACTGAGATCATTCAAGCAGACTTGGAAATCCATGTGTGAACATTTTATTCTATTTTATTTTATTTTGCGGCACTGGGTATCAAACGCAGGGCCTTCACACTGAGCCACACCCCCAGCTCATTTTTATTTTTTATTTGAGACTGTGTCTTGCAAGTTACTAGGTTGCCCAAGCTGGACTCAGACTTGAGATCCTCCTGCCTCCGCCTCCCGGAGTGCAGGGATGGCAGGGTGGCTCCACCACACCTGGCTCACGGATACCCCTTAAAATCACAATAACTCCCAGCACTCAGGAGGCTGAGGCAGGAGGATTGCTGTGGGTTCAAGGCTACACAGTTCAGGACCAACCTGCGCCACAGAGCACAACTGTCTCAAAAAAAATCTCAATAATAACTAAGAATATAATAATTACTAAAAATGTAGTATTTCTTTGGCAGCCATAATAGCCATCATGTTTCGAATCTAAGAGAACCAGTATTTATTGGTGTTTCTCATGAGAGTGCTGGTCCACCTGTGGGCCCACTGGCCACAGTCCTGGGACCTCACTCTGCCAAACAGCTCGCCCTTCGGAGGACGGAGGGGCTGTGGGGAAGATGGCAGAGGTCGGGCTGTGTGGAGAAACCGCTAGAGGTGCTGAGCACAGGCCGAGAAAGCGCCCCTTTTCCCCAGGCTCCGGTGCTCTCTGGGGGTGGGGGCGTCCCGTGCTGTGACGGTGTCCCGCCACCAGAGGACACTGCGGGGCCGGGACACCAGCTTCCCTGTGATAGCTGCGCTTCGTGCGGTCTTGGTTGCTGACCACCCGTCCGCTCTCTGCCCACATTATCGGTGTCTTTCTCCTCATATTTGATCTCCGTAACCTGGAAACCCTGGCTTCTGATATTCGATGAACTACAGCACTTGCGATGCCATCTTTTTGGTTTTGTTTGGATAGGGTCCCGGGGATCCAACCCACACTGAACTAGAGCGTGTCTCCACAAGTCAC
This sequence comes from Ctenodactylus gundi, assembly GCA_004027205.1. Taxonomy (NCBI): domain Eukaryota; kingdom Metazoa; phylum Chordata; class Mammalia; order Rodentia; family Ctenodactylidae; genus Ctenodactylus; species Ctenodactylus gundi. The sequence goes on from PVKB01006513.1 coordinate 53,166, forward strand.
CAAGGCTCCCAGGCTGGGCTGGAGCTTGCGCTCTCCCGGGTTCAGCCTCCCTGAGTGCCGGGACTCGAGGCCTGAGCTCAGGGCCCTCCTACCTAGGGGGTTCTCCAGATTTGATCAAAGAACCAACGGAATATGCGACCTGCCCGCGAGAAACAAGGCCAGAGCTACGGCTGAAGAAGTAGTGGCGAGCCCCTGCCCGGCGTAGAATGCAGCCACTGCAGGTGCCCATGGGCGCTTCCTGCGTTCACTCAACTCCTTTTTTGGAGTCTAATCCTCAAACGGCCTTGCAGGAGACTCCCATTGTGGACAGGGAGGCTGAGGCAGGGGCGTCAAAGCACCGGCCCCACTCACACAGAGGGCGGGTCATGGAGCTAAGTTCAGCCCCGGGAATGCCCTGGGGACAAAGCGCAAGAGACTTACCGAGTCTCCCACAGAGACCGGAGGGATGGAGGTGTGCCCAGCGCGGCACTGGGTGAAGGCGGCAGCCTCCGGGACGGGGGTGGGAGAGGGACAGCCCGCCAACAGGCAGTAAGCGTAAGGGACAAAGTGCTCCCAAGGGAAGCAACCACAGCCGCTGGATAAACAGAAATCCAGCCTCGGTCTCGAGTGCCAGCGCTCCGGGAGGCTGAGGCAGGAAGGGTGCCGGTTCCAGTCCAGCCTGGGCAACCTGTCAATTTAGCAAGGCCCTGTTTATAAGTAAAAATGGGTGGGGTTGTGGCTCAGTGTGAGCGCCCCGGGCTCAATCTGCAGTACCACAAAAATAAACACATAAATACAAATAAAATAAAATAAAATAAAAACAAATCGTCAGTCAATAACAGGTGAAGGGCCAGGTCTTACTTCGCAGGCAAACACTTGCCCAGTGTGCAAGAGGCCAGCATGGCGACAGACAGACACAAACAGAGGGCTGAACCATCACACATGTTGGCGGGGATGGGGACAAGGGGAAGCCTCGTAGGCTGAGTATGCAGGCGTGGAGGTCTCCAAGGAGCTTGCGAACAGAAATGCCGTCTGACCTAGTGATCCTCTTTCTGGGTATCTGTGCAAAGGACACGAGTCTTCACCCTGTAGAGATAACTGCACCCTCACGTTCGTTACAGTACTGGTCCTAACAGGTACGATAAGGAGACAGCTGAAGTGTCTACGGACAGAAACAGGGATGAAGACGCTGTGGTACGCCTATACAGTGGAATATTATTCAGCCCTAAAGAGAATAAGGTCTTGCTGTTTGCCTAAATATGGAGGAGACTGGAGGATATTGTGCTCAACTAAACCAGTTAGACACAGAAAGAAAAACACTTGATGATCTCTGTTACAGGTTGGGTCCAAAAAAACCCAAATCTACAGGGACAGAGAACAAAAGTTGGCAGGGCAGGAGTGGAGAGCAGGAAAGGAGGGGTGCGTGTTGGGACAGGAACAGCAGGTGCACAGGATGGCCAGGCTGGAGAGCTAACGTGCCCAAGGAGGGTGGTGGGCAGGGGCCGTGCTGTGTAGACTCCCGGTCAACAAGTCAACTTCAGTGGCTCTCGCCACAAACACAGAGCACAACAGAAAGGGACAATGTAGGACAATGGATGTGGATTTTTATGGTTGTTTTGTGGAGCCAAGCCCCAGTGTGGCGGGCCTTCACCTGAGCCCTCTGGGAGGCTGAGGCGGGAGGATTGGGCTGAATGTGGCTCAGCGGAACAGCATGAGGCCCGGGGCCAATTCCCAGCCAAGAAAAAAAAAGACTTGTGATTCTAGATTGTAGCGATGCTGAAGAGACCCAGACAGGTATGGGGTGGGGTGCAAGGAAGGGCCTGGCAGGACAGGCGGAGGGGCTGGCCTTGGCAGGGGGAGCCTCCCTCCCTACCAGGTTCCCAGAGGACAGAGAGGGATCCCTCAGGGGACATTTGAGAAGAGGCGGGGAGAAGCTCTCAGATGCAGGGGAGACCGCATGGTCAGGTCCTGCCCAGGCGTCGAAGCAAAAGCAGAAACAACAGAAAAGAATAAATAAACAGGAAAGTAGAAAGAAAGGTCCGGAAAGGTCCATGAGCCACACCAAGCTCTGAACAGTGGTGCGGAGGGAAGCGTTCTCTCCTCCTTCCTTCACCCGCTGTCACTGTTTTTGTTATAGTGCGTAGGTAGAACCAAGCCAGATGCTCTGGGAGGCCGAGGCAGGCACATCGTAAAGTTTGAGCCCAGCTTGGGCAACGGAGCAAGATTGTGTCTCAAAGTAAGAAAATACAGAAGAGCTCTTTGTGTGTGTGTGTGTGTGTGTGTGTTTGTGTGTGTGTGTACACATTATTATAAAGAATTTATTTTGGAGATGAATAGGTGATGCAAAAGGAAACACAAAGCTGAATCCTTGGAAGGGAAAAGCCTCGGGGTGACCGGGCACTTGGAAGAGGACCATGCCCATCTGGGTGTTGGACGTTCCCCAAAGTGGTTCCAAGTAGGCTGTGTTGTAGAACTTGTGGGGTGCAGACTAGGCCCTGTGGGGCAGGCCTGTAATCCAGCGCCTGGGAGCCTGAGGCAGGAGGATCACAAATTCAAATCCAGCCTGGGCAAAGTACCAAGTTGGTGAACTCCTGTCTAGAAATCAGAAATTAAAACTGGGTGGTGGTAATAGGGGGGTCATGAAGGGGTGGGGACAGGGAAGGGGAGTACAAATGATCAAGGTCATCTCCCCCCCAAGAGGGCTAGGCACTAGCTCAGCGTGACGGCCCTGGGCTTGGTCCCCAGTATCCCACCCCCAACACACACACAGAGAGACGGGCCTGCATCCAGCACAGATCCCTGAGGCATCAGACACAGAGGAGCCAGAGAGGTCTGCGGAGGTGCTCGCTTCCTCCGAGGGGGCTGCTTCTGCTTTGATTGCTTCCTCTGGAATTTGGATGTGGAGAGTTAAGAGAGTGACTCGTGGCTGGTGCCCCAGGGGGTGGAGTCTGAGAAAATCATCTGCTTTTCCTGGTAATGAGCTGATCCCACTTTCCTCCAAATTGTTCTAGAGTTAAATGAAAGGCAGCCTGTACAATAAAATGCTCACAGAGATGAAAATGGACAAACAAAAACGCGTGGTAACAGCCTAAAAGCAGACAGGTGGACGGACAGAACAGAACTGAGGACCCTGAGGAAACCCGAGCACTCCGCCACGGATCCTCGGCTGCCTCTAACAAATGTGTTCGGCCCCATGCGCAAGAATGAACCTGTGCCCACCATTTTAGCAGTACTAAAATGAAATCAAAACGACCCGAGACCTAGGTATTAGAACGGAAACTGAACCTGAGGAAGACAAATTAGGTAAAACCTTTGAGGAGATGGGTGTGACGCACAAGGGCTTTCTCCATAGAATGCCTGTTGTGTGAGTCAACACGCAGGATTACAGAAAACCAAAGCATGTAGCAGCAGAGGGGCCGATCCACTGCAGGAAGCAGAAGGAAATTCGCCAGCGACTCCTCTGACAGGGGACTAATATCAAGAATATACAAAGAACTTTAAAAGATAGACTCCTCAAAATAAAAGACCCAATTTAAACGTGGGGCAGTGAAACGAGCAGACGGTCCTCAGAAGTACAAATGACCAATGAATATATGAAAAAAATGTCCAGCATCTTTGGCCATTAGAGAAATACAAATCAAAACAGTGCTGTCTTACCCCAGAGAGAGCAGCCATTCCCAAGAACTCAGAAAACAACAGATGGTGTGAGACTGTGGAGAAAGGAACCCTTCCACATTGTTGGCGGGACTGTGAACTGGCACAACCAATACGCAAAGCAATATGAAAATTCTTCCAAAAAACCCCCTGAAAATAGCGCTGGAGGAATATCACAACGGTTAGAGCACCTGCCTAGCAAGCACGAGGCCCTGTGTTCAATTTCCCAGCACCACATAATAAACTGGGTGCCCTGGTGCTCGCCTGCGATCCCAGCACTTGGGAGGCTGAGGAGTTGGAGAGCAGCCTGGGCTCCACCGTGCATTCAGGACCAGTCCGGACTACGGAGCGTCAGAGTGAGACTCTGTCTCAAACAAAGAACAAACCTGAAAATAGAAGTCCCAGTTGACTCAGTTACACCTCTTCTGAGATCTCCCCAAAGGAACATATCCATGTTTATAGCAGCGCGATCATAATAGTTAAATCTTGGGAGCAACCAATATGTCCATCAACAGACGAGTGAAGAAAATGTGGGATATCCATGGGTACACATATAAATGGTGTACTACTCTGCCAAAAAAGGATAAATTGGGAATATTTGTAGGAAAACGGAGGCACCTTGAGACTATTATGCTCAGAGAAGTGAATCAGACATAGGAGATTCAATATCCCATGGCTTCTTCGATACGAGATAGCCAAAGTGTAAGTAAACAAAAAAGCCAGATCAAAGATAAAAGATGGTAGGAAACGAGGAAAGGGAGGGTGAGAGGCTGGGATGAGCTGTGTGTGCTCGCCAGGTCCCCCAGTGGAAGGTTGAGTAGGGCAAATGCACACCAGTAAAGGAATTGTGGGGGTTAGGCACCAGGCATCTGCTCCTCACGCCCTTAGGCAAGGCTGCCTTCCTCTCGGGAGGCTGGACCAGGTAGCAGGGTCATTTTACAGCCTGGGGGCGAGCAGCCTCACATAACACGCACAGAGGGCTCAGCTGCCGGCCAGGGGGCCCAGGCCCTAAACTCAGCAATCTGGGGAGCTGAGGCAGGCGTTCACAAGTTCTAGTCCATCCTGGGGAATTTAGCAACTCAGCAAGACCCCACCTTGAAATCAAAAAGAACAACAGGCAGAGTATGCGGCGCCGGCGCCGTGGGAAAGCCCTGGGCTCGATCTCCAGTACAGAAATGGAAAGGCTTAGCAGAGAGCCTTAGTGGGAGGGCCGGCCACCGTCAGCAGGCAGATTATGGGGTTTTGCTGCTGTTGTTTCCACTACCAGGGATCGCACCCGGGGCCTCCACACTGGGTCACATCTCCAGCCCATTTTTAGTTTTGACTTTGAGACAATCTTGTTTAATTGCCCGGGCTGGGCTCCAACTTCTGATCCTCCTGCCTCAGCCTTCTTGAGTGCTGGGATGACACGCCTGCGTCAGCTAGGCTTAGGTTTTTGATCATTGCCAGTGAATTGACTGTCACAGGCCCGAGCTCCACCGGTTGGAGAAAATGGACAGTTGTCCCAAGCAGGGCTTGGGGGCGGGGGTTGGGGGTGGGGGCGGAATCCGCCCGCCAGAGCACAGCTCCTTCTGCCTGTGTCTGCCTGGCACGCCAGCTCTCCATCCAGCCTGTGACGGACACAGATCCCTCACCTTTACTTTTCAATTTGAACGTTTCATTTTTAGCAGTGGGATTGAACGTAGGACCCTTGTACTGAGCTACAGCCCCGCTCCAAACACCTCCTGCTTCCTTCCTTCCTTCCTTCCTTCCTTCCTTCCTTCCTTCCTTCCTTCCTTCCTTCCTTCCTTTTCTCTTCCTTTCTTTTCTTTCTTTCTTCTTTCGAGACAGGGTCTCATTCAGATACAACATCATCCAGGTTGGGACCGAACATAGGAATAGCCCACGCACCTGTCTCACCCCAGAGCACTGGGATTACAAGCATGTGCCACCATGCCTAGCTCACGTCCGTTTTGAAAATGTTCATATCTTGCAGGAAAAACTGCTGCAGCTTAGATGCCGCTGTAACTTTCCCCCGTGTCACAGGCTTGTGATACTGGAAGCCCTACATTTCTAAAAATATGTATCTTGCTCGATTGTTCAGTCAAGTTCAAGACTTTACAATTTTTAAAGGGCCCAAGATTTTCTCTCCTAACAGACCAGCTTCTTTTTCCTGCAGTTACAGATGTCGTTTCTTTCTTATCAAACTCGAGGTACCAAATAGGACGCAATAAATTGTTTTAGAAAAACGTTCGTATCTACTAGAGATCAGGGAGAATGAAGCGACACTCCGTCCGTTCTTCCCGTAGGTGTGCAGGTGCCAGGCGTCGAGGGCCCGCGCGGCGCGGCGCGGCGCGGAGGGACAGGCCCGCGGTGTCCCCGCGGTGCCCCGCTGTGCGCCCGGCCGTGGCCGCGAGGGGGCGCCGCCGCTCGGCCCACGGACGGGGCCGGGCTGGGGCAGCGCGGGCCCGGAGCTCCCGGCGGCGGCGGCGGGAGGGTGAGTCAGCGCCCCCGGCTGCCGCCGCGCCCTGCCGTCCGCGCCGGGCTGGCCTCGGCCCCAGAGCCGGCGGCGGGCGCCTCCGCGCTGCAGTCGGCCTGGCTGGGCCCAGCGCGGCGCCCGGACCTTCCCCGACCGCCTGCGGGACTCCGGGCGCGCGCGCACCCCTCCGCGCGCCCCGGCTCACGACCGCCAGTAGCCGCGACCCGCGTGAACCCGCGTGAACCCGGCCGGCCGGGCCCGCCCTTCCCTGGGGACGGAACTGCGTCTCCGCGACAGATGCGGGCCTCCCGCCGCGCTCTGGCCTCCGTGGCGGGGTCAGCCGAGCGGCCTGTGGGCGGCCGCCGCCCCGGGAACACGGGAGGGGCGCTGCTCTGCGATTTGGGGGTGTCCTGAGCAGTGGTCACGCTTTATGTTTATGGAATCAGGACACAGCAGGCCGTCTGGTCTTTTCAATGTGTATTACCCTCAGCTCACTGACCAGGTCAGCAGCCAGCGACGTCTGCGTGAGTTAGGAACACGCGAAACGCGTCCAGAGAGGGGCGGGAAGCAAGTCCCCGAGTCTCCGTCCAGGGGGCGCGTCTCCGCCTTAGGGACAGTCCC
>PVKB01006514.1:0-59809 GCA_004027205.1 Ctenodactylus gundi
GGTAGAGAGGACTGGGGTCATAGTTCAGCAGTTTAAGGGCTTGTCTAGCAAGCATACAGCCCTGGGTTCAAATCCTCAGCACCATATAAACTGGGCATTATGTTATCTCCCTGTAATCCCAGCACTTGGGAAGCTGAAGCAGGAGGATTGCTGTGAGTTCAGGACCAGTGGGAACTACAGAATGAGACCCTGTCTCAAAAAAGAAAAAAGAAAAAGAAAATGGGTGCCAGGATGTAGCTCAGCTTGAAGGCCCTAAGTTCGATTCTCAGATCCAGAAGACAAAAACACATGAGATCAATAGGGCATGTGTGATGAGGCTGAGGAGGAGTTTTCAGGCCAGGTTCTAGGAACTTGATACTTTGCTAAAGAGAAGTGAAATTTGGAAAGTTTTTAGCTGAGTCACCGTATATAATCTAATTTTTATTTTAAGTGGATGACACTGGCCACTATGTGAAGATCAGGAGTTGGGTGTGAAAGGGGAATTCCTGTACCAAGGATTCAGGTGTGTGGGGTGGGGGGACTGAGCATTGGGCCTTTGACCTGGATTGCAGCCGAAGCCCTTTTTATTCATTTGAGAGAGGGTCTCACTCACTAGATTGCTGAATTGCCCAGGCTGGGCTCAAACGTTCAATTCTCTTCGGTTTAGACTCCCTGAGTGCCGCTGGGCACAGCTCTAACTCAGGTGTTACCGACTCAGTTTTGTCCCCCCAAATGATGTTGAGGTCCTAGCACCCAGCTCCTAATGTGACCTTATTTGAAGATAATCCCTGGCCAGGGAAAATAACCATATTCAAAATTTAGCTGGATCTGGCAGTCTATAATCCCAGCATTCTGGAAGGCTGAGGCGGGAGAGTTACAAGTGTGAGCCCAGCCTGGGCAATTTTTTTTTCAAGGTGTAGAACAGTATTTAGAAACAAAGGACAAAGGGATAAAAGCTCCTGCTATCCGGAAGGGGGTCATGAGTGGGTATGCCCAAGCCTGGGCGATGTAGTAACTTAGTGAGACTCTGTCACCAAATCTAAAAAGTGGGATGGAGGTGGAGCTCGATGTGAAGTCCCTATTCTTGAACCCAAAACTAAGAGAAAATACTATAAACCAGGCCTGGTGTGCAGGCCTGTAATCTCCCAACACTCTCCGAAAGGAGGACTGCCGGTTACAGCCCAGCTTTGGGATCCCACTAGCAAAACCCTGTCTCAAAGTCAGAAGTAATAACTGGGCTGTGGATATAGCTCAGTAAAAAGGCCCTAGATTGAATTTCCAGTACTACCAAATAAAGTGTGTGTGTGTGTGTGTGTGTGTGTCTGTGTGTCTGTGTGTCTGTGTGTCTGTGTGTCTGTGTGTCTGTGTGTGTGTGTACTTGAGCTGTTCTTTCTCATATCGTCTTCCTATTCTATGTAGGGTGTGAAATTGCTGTACTAAGAATGGGACCTATCTGGGCCTAGTGGCACAAGACCCTGTCTCAAAACCGAAAGTAAAAAATGATCTTGGGGTGTAGCTCAGTATGAAGGTTCTATACCATCAAAAGGGAGTGGGGGGAGAATGGCACACAGCCTGGGCTCAAGCTCAGGATCAGGCTGGACTACAGAGTGAGATCCTCTCTCAAAAATAAATAAGGGGCTGGAGGAATGGCACAGCGGCTAACATTCTTGCCTAGCAAGCACAGAGTCCTGAGTTCAATTCCCCAACACCACACAAATGGGGCATGGTGGGGTACACCTGTAATCCCAGAACTCAGAAGGCTAAATGAGGAGGATTGCCATTTGTCAAGGCCAGCGTGGGCTCCACAATGAGTTCAGGACCAGCCTGGGCTGCAGAGCAAAATCCTGTCTCAAAAAAACACTTGTGAGGCTTTGTGCCTCATGTGCTTCTACCATCACTACCCCCCTGTGCTTTCGGGGGGCAAAAGCAGCCTTGCACGCCATGTGAGCACGCCATGTCCTGAGAACACATTACTGAGGACAATGGGCAGGCGGCAGCTGACATTTGCCAACCCTGACCACGCGCCTGCGGGAGGTGCGGGTGTGGGTGGAGGACTCTGTGGCCGACTGCGCAACATCTGCAGTGTCTTTTGCCCCCAGCCGGCTGGTCTAAGCCAAGCCACAACGTGTACCCCCTGGGCCTCCTGCAGAAAAAGCGCTGCTCAGTTTGTGCGCAGAGGCAAGGGAAGCTCTTTAAAAAAAAAAAAAAGCTACTGTAAGCTGAGCCTGGTAGCTCAGGCCTGTAAAACTTAGCACTCACTATAAGAGGCTGAAGCAGGAAGATCACAAGTTCAGCAAGACCCTGTCTCAAAATAAAAGAGCTGGACCTAGGGCCATAGGCCTGGAATCCTTGCAATCTGGGAGACTGAAGCAGGAGGATCAAAAGTTTAATGAGACCTTGTTTCAAAATAAAAATGGGCTGAGATGTAGCTCAGTGCAAAGGCCCTGGGCTCAATTGCCAGTGCCATGCACACACACACAAAAATTAATAATGGTGCTCCTGTCCCTTCCCAGCCTGGGTAAGGAAGTATATTTTTGTGAACCGCTAGCCTTGGGAAACATGCAACAATGAGAGGTGCATAAAAGAATCTCCCAGGACTTTTTTTTTTTTTTTTTTTTGATACAGCGTCTCACTCTGTAGTCCAGGGAAGTCTGGAACTCGCTATGTGTGGAGCCCAGTCTAGCCTTGGACTCATGGTAATCCTCCTGGCTCAGCTTCCTGAGTGCTGGGATTACAAATGAGGCTGAGGCAGGAGGATTATCATTTGCTCAAGGCCAACCTGAGCTACAGAGAAAGACCCTGTCTCGAAAAAAAGGGAGTTAAGAGATCTAAGCAGAGACATGGATGAGGCTGTGACATGCACTTTAGAACATGCCAACATGGTTCCTTTATAGACATCCCTCCCCTTCCACCAACTCCCACACATGGGAAGCACACATGCTCCGTTGGAAAGGGGAACACTTCACCTCACCTCAGTAGTGTTTTGCTTTGTTTGAGACAGGGTCTTGCTCCATAATCCAAGCTGGTCTTAAACTCATTGTGAGCCCAGGCTGGCCTTGGATTTACAGCAATTCTCCTGCCTCAGGCTCCCAAGTGCTGGGATTACAAGTGCCACCATGCCCATGCCCAATTTATGTGATGCTGGGGAATTGAACCTGGAGCCTTCCACTTGAATAGGTAAGTCCTTTAACCACTGAGCTACACCAGCCCTCAATAGGTTTTCTTAATTTCAAATGACCGCTTATCTTGAGATCCTCAACCATAAGAAAAAACTCAAGGGCAAGAGGAAGATCACAGCAGTTAGAGGGTGCAGAAGGCCCTAAGTTCAATTCCCCAGCACCACATAAACTGGGAGTGGTGGCACGTCCCTAGAATCTCAGCACTCAGGAGGCTGAGGCAGGAGGATTACTGTGAATTCAAGGCCCACCGGGGCTACATAGTGAATTCAGGACAAAACCTAGGTGAGACTGTCTGAAAAAACAAAACCTCAATCCAGGGCTGGTTCATGCAGGCCTATAATTCCAGGACTCTAGGAGGCTGAGGCAGGAGAATCACGCATTCCAGCACAACCTGGGCAATTTAGTGAGACCCTGTCTGAAATAATTAACAAAGTGGGAGCTAGGGATGTAGCTAAGGACAAAGACCCTGAGTTCAATCCCCAGTTCCACAAAAAAGAACAGGAAAAAAAAAAAAAAAGCCTCAGTTTGATCTAGCAGGAAAGCAGAAGAACCACAAGTTTGAGCCCAGCCAGAGCACCTGGCAAGATCCTGTCTGAAGTTTAAAAAGTAGCCGGGATGTAGCTTAGCGAGAAGCTTGGGCTCAGGGTAAACAAGGGCGGAAGGCTGTTTCGTAACTGACTGCCGGGACCGGTTGCAGGCAGAGCGCAGCCCGAGCGGTGACAAATCGCAGCTCCAACCGGCCAGGCCCTGCGGCCCCACCTAGCCGGGTGGGTTTCCCAACCCCCGCCGCAGATCTTGGCTTCTGGCTCCCTGGGAGCAAAGGGAGGCTTGCAGGAGCTGAAGGCACCTCGCGGCAGAGTGCCGGGAGAACGCAGGGCCTGGGGCGCGTCAGCCAGGGGCGCGTCAGCCAGGCGCGCTGGCCCGCGGAGGGCTCAGGGCGCGAGCCCGCGGGCCCGGTGCGCGCGCGCCCGTGTGTGCAGCGCCTCCGCCACGCCCTGCGTCCCAGGCTGGCGGTGGGACTTATGAGTCATTAGCCGGGTCCCCTAATGCGCAAAGCGGTCTTGAAGGAGCCCGGTGAGCTTGGCCTGCAGTCAGACGACGGGAGGGGGCCGATTGCAGCCCTTCCAGGGACGTTGCTGGCAGTCCCACTTCACACCTCTGGTCAATGACAGCATTGGTGACAGGGCATGATGGTGCTCACCTGTAATCCTAGAAGTCAGGAGACTGAGGCAGGAGGATTGCCCTGAGTGTGAGGTCTGCCTACATAGTGAGTTTAGGTCCAGCATGGACTACAGAGCAAGGCTCTGTCTAAAACAAACAAAAACGCGGGCTAAAAGAATAGCACGGTGGTTAAAGCTCTTGCCTAGCAAGCACAAGACTCCAGTGGTATCAACTGGACACAGTGGTGCATGTCTGTAATCCCAGCACTTGGAAGGCTGAGGCAGGAGGATTGCCATAAATTTGAGGCCAGCCTGGGCTACATAGTGAGCTCAGGACTGCCTGGACTACAGAGAGGGACCCTGCCTCAATAAATAAATAAATAAATAAATAAATAAATAAAGTAATGGCAACACGGGTATCTCCATGGCTACCTTGACCCAGCACATGTCCTTCCTCCACAAAGCCTGGGTGGTCCCTGCCCCTGGGGGCTCCCACTCCAAAGGCTAAGCCCCCCACCCTTAGCTCTGACATTTACTGTATGACACCTGTCTGTGAAAGTGGGTCATTTTCTACATTTTTAAGTGGTATCAAGGACTGAGCCCAGGTCTCTACATCCTGGCCTGACTGCCTTTCTTTCTTTCCCTTTCTTTCTTTCTTTCTTTCTTTCTTTCTTTCTTTCTTTCTTTCTTTCTTAGATAGGATCTCGTTCTGTAGCCCTGGCTGGTCCTGAACTCACCATGGAGCCCAGGCTGGCCTTGGACTCATGGCAATCCTCCTGCCTCAGCCTCCCAGAGTGCTCAGATTAGAAGGGCATGTATAGCGGCCTTTTTACTCCTGCTTCAGCCGCCCAAATGCTAGGTGTGTACTATGTCCAGCTCTTTTATTTTTATTTTATTTTTAATTGGAAGCAGAGTCTCACTCTGCAGTCCAGGCTGCCCTTAAACACAGGGCAATCCTCCTGCCTCAGCCTAAGTGCTGAGATTATAGGCATTTACCACCATGCCCAGTTTATGTGGCCTCGCTAGGCAAATGCTGTAACCACTGAGCCATGCCCCCAGCTCTGTGATTTTATCACGCATTTTCCAACGGGCCTCTGTAAGTCAGTCCTGCCGAATCATGTTGACATCTCAACTGCCAAACAAGCAAGAGTAAAAGCTTCCCCGTGCTACTGGCCTGCCGGGCTGATAAAAGGATCCATCTCTAAAAAATAAAATAAAAAGCCCAGGGTCCTAGGCTGTGACTCCAGACAGTGGCCCTGGAGGCAGCGGCTCTCACTGTCCTTGGACTCTGCATTGGTCTCCTCACTTCAAGAGCTGTACTTGGCTGGGCATGGTGGTGCGGGCCTGTTATTTCAGCACTCTGGGAGGCTGAGGCAGGAGGATCACAAATTCAAGGCCAGCCTGGACCATTTAAAGACATTGGAAGCCCCTACCTAAAAACCAAAAATAAAAACGGCTGAGAATGTAGCTCAGTGTGAAGACTACGGGTTCCGTCTCCAGTACCACAAAAAGGAGAGATACGTGTACACACACACACACACACACACACACACACACACAGAGAGAGAGAGAGAGAGAGAGAGAGAGAGAGGTGTGAGAGATTGAGAGAGGATGTTGGGGTTGGCTCTTGAGCAAGTCCCTTCTGGAACTGGTGAAATCACTCCAGTGTAATCACTGGGCTGTTCTTCAAAGGGTTTCCTGTGTCCCAGGATTACAATATGAGTGGTAGTTAGAGTCTTGACAGGGACCAGGGAAGGGCTGATTCTATCTGCACCCTGGCTCTGAGTTTTCTATGCCGCAGGCAGTGTGATTGTTCCCACAGTGGGCCAGATTTGCCACCAGAAAGACAAGAGAGCTTGGCGGGAGCACAAGAGCACCCAGGGCAAGCCTTCCGGGGATGCCGGCTTCTCTCCAGCCAGTCTCGCCCTGGTGAGTGATGAAGGGCGGCTTGGGAGGCCCTTGCCAAGGCTAGCTGAACTCACAGTTTCCTGCAGTGGAACATGTCTGGCTCAGCTACAGAGAAACCAGACACATGCTAAAAATCAACAGCAAAAGCTGGTATGGTGGCACACGCCTGTAATGTCAGCATTCAGGAGGCTGAGGCAGGAGGATTGCCTTGTGTACAAGGCCAGCCTGGGCTCTACAGTGAGTTCAGGACCAGCCTTGACTACAGAGCATGACCTTGTCTCAAAATCAAAAAGTAAAAATTGGTGGGGATGTTTCTCAGTGTGAAGGCCCTGGGCTGGACCCCCAGGACCACAATAAAAAAGAGAGAAGGAAGAAAGGCAGGCAAGCAGGTTCCCTTGAACCACTCAGCTCTGCTGTCTGTTTGGTCATTTGCCAAGCAGCCCCGTGCTGGGGCCCGCGGGTGGCAACCAGGAGCAAGAGTGGTCCTGAAGGGAGCTGCCTTCCGAGGCTCCTGGTCGCCAGGGACAGATTCCAATGGAAAGTCCAGTGTGGGGCAGGACACAACCGCAAGCAGGCGACGCCAGAGGACTGACGAGGTGAAGGTGTGGACATGGAATTTTTCAATTGCACAAAGAGAACAAACTTGAAACTTTTGAATTTTGAAACCAGAGCTTCTGTGGATTTTTGTGAAACGCTAACCACTTTCCTGCAGTGGTATCTGTCCTGTCGAGAGCCCTTTGCTGTGTTGGATCTCGTAGCTGACTGTACGGAGTCCTGGAAGCAATGAGGCAAGGTCCCTGGTAGGAGGGCGCCGGTACTATGCCAGGGTCCAAACATGCGAAACTAAAGAGGGGCCTCCATGACTCAGGCCTGAAATACAGCACCGTGGGAGGCTGAGGCAGGAGGATAGCAAGTTGGTGCCCAGCCTATACAATTTAGTGACTTAGTGAGATCCTGACTCAAAATCAAGAATAAAAAACAAACTGGGCTCGATCCTCAGAACTTCTAAAATAAACAAACAAACAAATAAATAATAAATAAATGTAATTTCTCTGTTGTTTGAAACAGGGTATCTGTTGCCCAGGCTGGTCTCAAACCCGTGACAGTCCTCCTACCTCAGCCTCTTGAGTGCTGAAATTACAGGGCATATCGCCATGTTTGGTTCATGCGTTGCTAGGGAATGAACTCAGGGCCTTGTGATTTCTGGGCAGGTTCCCTATTTGCTGAACTATGTCTCCAGCTATACATTATTTTTTTTTTTTAAGCAAGAGTAAATTAGGGCTGGAAGAATGGCATATGCGTTAGAGCACTTGCCTTGCAAGCTCAAAGCCCTGAGTTCGATTCCCCAGCACCACATAAAGCTGGGTGTGGTAGTGCACACCTATAATCCCAGCACTCGGGTAGCTGAGGCAGGGGAATTACCATGAGACCAAGGCCAGCCTGGGCTATAGAGTGAGTTCAGGACCAGTCGGGGCAAAAACAATCTTTGAAACTGGATCCTATAGTGTGTTCTCAGTGTCTCTGGTGGCTAGTGTAGCCCCAGGAAAGAGAGGCCAGACAGGAGGCCAGGACTGATGAGTGACTCAGCCTGTAGATAGTGGCCTGCTGGGGAGATCTGTTATGCCCTGATATTAGAAAGCCTGAAATCAGCTGGATGTGGTGAAACGGGTCTGTCTGTGATCCCAGCTGTCCAGAAGGCTGAGGTCAGAGGATCCCAGTCTGGGACAACTTAATGACAATAAGATCCTATCTCCAAAAAAAGGCTGGGGATGTAGCTCAGTACAGTGACTCTACCTTTTACTCGTAGTACAGAGAAAGCAGCTGAAAATTGGATCATTGCAGAGATCACTCCAGGGAGGTGTCAGTGCGCTTCCGCTCCGCTCTTCTCTACCCGCTTCCCTCGCTGAGGTCCCCAGAGCAGAGGCAGCCACGTGCCATCACCAGCATTTAGAAAAGGTTGGTAATCTTCCTCGTACCCCAAATTCAAGCCCAACCTAGGCTAGTGACTTAATGAGGCCCCGTCTCAAAATCAAGAATAAAAATGGGTTGAGGATGTAGTCAGTGCAAAGGCCTTGGGTTTATTTCCCAGTATCACAGAACGACAACATCAGGGGAGAGGGGCTGGAGGAACGACTCAGCGATTGAGGCACTTGCCTCGCAAGCACTAAGTCAAGCGCTAAGTACCCACGTTCGATTCTCCAGCACCCTGTATGCCGAGCATGGTGGTGCATGCCTGTAATCCCAGTGCTAGGGAGGCTGAGGCCAAGAGGATTTCCATGAGTCCAGGCCAGCCTGGGTTCCATTGTGAGTTCAGAACCAGCCTGGGCTGCAGAGCGAGACCCTGTCTCAAAAAACAAAAGAAAAGAATCAGGGTGAAGAAGATAGAGGACATGGTGACTCGCCGTCAAAGCCCCCCGTTATTTGTGACATGGCTCCTGTAGATGAAACACAGACCTGGTCAAAAACAACAAATATTTAAATTTTTAAAAATGTAATACAGTAAAAGACACAATGCCATGAATGCTTCCCACAGTGCTTTCTCTCGGTTCCCACACACCCCATTGTTCTTGCCACTTCCTGAGGCAGTTCTGAGATTACAGGTAGACACCACCAGGCCTTAAGCCTGAATCCTCCTGCCTCGGCCTACCAAAACAGGTATGTTCCACTGTGCCCAGCAACACTGATCATAATTATGAGCTTCCTATTTAAATAAACCATACTTCATAGACAGTACAGTGGTGGGATAAGACCTTGTGCAGGGTGACACGCATGTTCTTTGCGGAGAAGTGTGTGATTGGAGGCAGCCTCTAGACGTCAGTCTGCCGTACTGAGCAAAGTCCAGTGCATGGCGTTGCCAGGGTGGGGGACACAGCACAGCACAGCACTTAGACTGCTTGTCTAGTAGGCACAAAGCACCACATAAACCCGGCATGGTGGCGCGGGCCTGTAATCCTAGCACTTGGGAGGTCCAGCCTGGATTACAGAGTGAGATTCTGGAGAGAGAGAGAGAGAGAGAGAGAGAGAGAGAGAGAGAGAGAGAGGGAGAGAGAGAGACTGGGAATTGAATCTGGGGCATCTGCATTGAGCTACATTCCCAGACTTTGTTTTAGTTTTAGTTTTTTTATTTTCTTTTTTGAGAAGGGGTCTCACTCTGTAGTCCAGGCTGACCCCAAACTCACTATGTATCCCAGGCTAGACTCAAACTCATGGCAATCCTCCTGCCTCAGCCTCCTCAGTGCTGTGATTACAGACACTCACCAGCATGTCCATCTTATGTGGTGCTAGGGAACCGAACTCAGGGCCTGTGCTTACTAGGACCACCTTCAGCCCTTTTTCAGTTTTTAGACATAGGGTATCACTAGAAGCTCAGCCTGGCATCAGGCTTCTGATCCTCTCAGAGTGCTGAGATTACAGGTGGGCACCCCCAGGCCCCACTAAGCTTTCTCAGTTTTAATTCTCTCCCATAATATCACTAGCCACCTTCTGGGCATAGGGGCACACCCAGTGTCCCCAGAAGAACTCAGAGCAGGATCTGAGCAGACCCCAGGTGGCCGGCACCAGACCACGGGTAATACTTTTGGGCACGTGTGGAAAATCCAAACCTGGCATCTAGGTGGAGAGTCCCTAAGGAGGAGTGCTAGGCAGCTGTCCCAGAGAGTTGCCCGAACCCCGCATAGGGATGAAGCTCTATGCAGTCTCTTGGTTTAATCCCGAGAGAGAGAGAGAGAGAGGAAGGAAAGAAGAAAGGAAGGAAGGAAATCAGGTACCCTTCAGTACCTGTACATGGCCCTTCACCACAGGCCTCTGCCAAGGGGTGATGATCTCTTGTGTTGACCCCAAAGTGTCTGCATGAAGCCCGTCAGTGGCCGCTGAGCAAGCGCTGCGGCTCATGGGTGATGGAGACCGGACGCGGCTCCAGGTTTGTCCCATCATAAACGGCCTGGGACCCCATGGCCTGGCGAAGCCATGGGTATTAGAGGCAAGCAAAGCTCCAGAAGGAGGTCACAAGGTCGAGCCCAGCCTGAGCAACTTAGCAACTAAGCGAAACCCTGTCCCAAATCAAAATGAAGGGTGAGAGTATAGTTCAGCACTTAAAGCACTTGCTAGCAAGCCCAAGACTGTGGGTTCGATTCCGCAGCACTGCATGAACTGGGCAAGGTGGCACATGATCCCAGAACTCAGGAGGCTGAGTCAGGAGGATTTCCGTGAGCTCAAGGCCAGCCTGGGTACAGAGCAGGACCCTGTCAAAAAAAAAAAAAAAGTCAAAAATAAAAGTGGGCTGGGGATGAAACTCAGTGTGAAAACCTTGGGCTTGGTCCCCAGGACCAGTAAACAAATAAATAGAAATAAATAAATAAGGATCCGCAGGCTGAGGCTACCAGCGTGGATAGGAAGAGGGCAGCATGTGGCTGGGGGTAAGCCTGCAGCCGTGCAAAGCCTTTATTCATTGTGCAAATGGCTCCTTTTCCTCTGATTTTTTTTATATAGTGTCTCACTCTGTAGTCCAGGCTGGAGGGTATACCACTACACCCAGCTAATCTTTGTGTGATCCCAAGAACTGAGCCCAAGGCATTGCACGTGAGAGCAAGTGCTTTAATCTCTCAGCTTTCCTTCCTTCCTTCCTTCCTTCCTTCCTTCCTTCCTTCCTTCTTTCTTTCTTTCTCTTTCTTTCTCCTTTTTCCCCCCTCTTTTCTTTCTCTCTGTATAGTCTAGGCTGGTTCTGAACTCACCAACTTATCATGTAGCCTCGGCTGCCCTTGAACATAAGGCAATCCTCCTACCTCCACCTCTCAAGTTCTAGGATTACAGATATGTGCCACCATGGCCAACTTATTTTATGTGATGCTGGGGAATCAAGCTCAGGGCCTTGCACATGCTTAGAAAGCAGTCTAAGCACGGAGCCATGACCCCAGTTCTCTGCAAACCCTGGACCCCCATGTCACTGATTTGGATCGAGGGAGTTTGGCAGGATAGCTCTTGGTAGTATTTGCTAAAGGAATTTTTTTACTTTATTTATTTTTTTATTTTTTTGAGGGTCTCACTTTGTAGTCCAGGCTGGTCTTGAACTTCTTATTATGTCATCCAGGCTGGCCTCAAACACACAGCAATCCTCCTGCCTCAGCCTTCTAAGTGCTAGGATTACAGGCATGCACCACCACACCTAGCTAGATCATGGTGCTGGGGAATCGGACTCAGGGCTTTGAGCTTGCTAAGCAAGCATTTTGACTTCCGTTTTATTCCTCCATCTCCTTCATTTCAATTTAAAAGTCTTTACTGAAGTATTTTAACGGCACATTCAGTGCATTGTTTCTCGAAACACGATGAACTGTCCATGCAAAGCAGACCTGTGCACTCACCATAAACAATCCGCTCCACCAAGAGGGTGACATACTCATTCATTGTCTCAAAACACCTTCATGCCTTCCCTTTTGTTAAGTCTGATACTGGGAATTGAACCCTGTGCATTTGTGCTGAGCTCCATTCCCCAGCCCACTTTTTATTTCTGATTTTATGTCAGGGTCTTGCTGAGTCACCAAGTTGTCAGTGCAGGGCTCAAACTTGCAATCCTCCTGCCTCAGCCTCTCAGAGTACCCAGGAGACTCTGGGCAAACAAAATTCTAGAGATGTAGCTCTGTGCTGAGGACCCAAGTTGAATGTCCATTGAAGAAGAGGAAGAAGAGGAGGAGGACGAGGAGGCCGCGGCGGTGGCAGGTGGGCTGGAGGAATGGCACAGGTTAAAGCGCTTGCCTGGCAAGCTTAAGGCCCTGAGTTCAATTCCACAGCACCACACAAACTGGGCGTGGTGGCTCACGCTTGTAATCCCAGCACTCGGGAGGCCCGGCTGAGTCAGGCAGGAGGATTGCCAAGAGCCCAAGGCTGGCCGGGGCTACAGAGCGAGACCCTGTCTCAAAAAAGAAAAAAGAAAAAAGAAAGAGGAGGAGGAGGAGTCGGGTACAGAATAGATGCGGAGAGGGCAAGATGCTTCCAAAGCCAAAGGCGGGGCCTGAAGCACGGCTGAGTCTCCTGTCTGAAGCCCAGCAGCAGCGGTCTCATCACCCAGGGTGCATTGCGTGACTCGTGTTCTTGGATAGTTTTCACTTCTCTGTTCTTTTACCCTTTTAAGAATATTTATTCAGGGAGAAAGTGTGAAAATCAAAGTGAAATAATTAGTGAAGATAAACAAAAGTTTTAAAATTCCAGCAGGGGAATCAAACTTGTTGTTTGGAAGAGAACTGCCTCTTTGGCCGCACTTCTCAAGCACTTCCGACAGTGTCAGCATTCCTGACACTTTCAGCTCCTCCACAGCCATGAACGGGACAGCAGCGTGGGCCTGTCGCAGAAGGAAAGGGAAGAAGGGCATCGAATTTTCGGTTTCTGCTTTCCCACCTCTCTCTCTCTCTCTCTCTCTCTCTCTCTCTCTCTCATTTCATCTCCTATAAGCTCTCAGGGGTCTTTTCACACAGGGTTGGAAAGGAGGGCTCTCGCTACAGGAAAACCTTGATTTCTTTATGCAGATTAGTCCTCAGGAAAGTTGACATTAGTGTTGTTTATCAGTGTTGTGCATTAAATAAAGGCTACAAGATGTGGCTTGAAGGTTTGGGGTTTTTTGGAAGCATGAACAGGACTGCTGTGAGCTGTATTATTTCAGGGGTGACAGTAGTGAGAGTTAGCCTGGCCCCACCTGGATCTCCCCCATGCTGTCCAGGGCCACTGCTCAGCAGAGCTGATGGTGGAGATGGCCCCTTCCACGAGCACATTCCCCCACAGGGACCACAGTGCCCTTGAATTTCCCAACCTCCCCCAAACGCAGCAGCCCACCCTGTGGGGTCTCCTGATCTGCTCTGAGCCCATGTCCTCCAACCATGCACAAGTGTAAGGTCTTGCTCCATAATCCAGGCTGATCCTGAACCCTCTGGCATCAAACTCACAGCAATCTCCCTGCTTCAGCCTCCCAAGTGTTGAGATTACAAGCATGTACCACCATGCCCGGCTCATGTGGTGGTGCTAGGGAACTGAGCTCAGGGCCTGCACTTACTAGGCAAGTGCACGAATCGCTGTGCTATTCCTTCAGCCCTCCACTATAAACCTTTAAATATGCAGGGTTGGGTCTTCTTCAGTCCTGCTGAGAGGGCCAAAGCCAGGCCCAGCTGTGGGGCTGGAGACTCTGAGCTTTGAGGAAGCATCTTATGCTGTGGACAAGCTTTCACGTGACTAGTAAGCAGAAACCATGTGGGATACAGCCTGGCTGAGACTGCACATGCCAAGCGGGAGTCAGAAGTGATGTTGGAGACAAGCCTTTCATGAGGAGGTTCCTCCTGCTGCACCAGAGAGGTTAGCTGCCACCTCGGCTTCGGCACACACAGAAGCTGGCACGGAGACTGACTGGCCCTGACGCTGAGATCAAATGCTCTTTTGTGTCCTTAATTCCATGAATTCACTGTATGTCCCAGGCTGGCCTCAAACTCACAACAATCCTCCTGCCTCAGTCTTCTGAGTTGTCTTAGTTACTTTTTCATTGCTGTGACTGAATACCCGACATCCACAAACTTAGGAAAGGAAAGGTTTATTTTAGCTCACAGTTTTAGAAGGCCACCGTCCATTCAGAGGCGCCCAGCAGCAATGGAAGTACATGGCAGAGAGAGAGGTGGAGGCAGATTCTCATGACATCACAGACGGGAAACCAAGTCCAGGCAAGTTGAGACTAGTCCCCCAAGGAAGGCAGGAAGCAGCTTATGTATCCTTCCAGGTCTCATCCCATTAATCAGCCCCTCCTGGGTCCAGGTGTAGAAGGTGTGGTAAGCCCCCGCTACACACCTGTAATCCATCCCTTCAGACGAGGCCCCAATCTCCCAACAGCGCATGGTTCCATAGACAATCTGTAACAACCAAATACATGAGACTTTTGGGGGACATTGCAGATCCAAACCATAATTCGAGTGCTGGGATTATAGGCATATGCCCAGTTTATGTGGCGCTGGGGAATCAAACTGAAGGCCTCGTGCTTGGTAGGCAAGCGCTCTGTCAGCGGCACTGTACCTTTGTGTTTCCATCCTGGGAATTGAGCCCAGAATCTTTGCACTACTACTGAGCTATGTCCACAATCCTTTTCTTTTTTATATTTATTTATTTATTTAGAGACAGAGCCTCATTCTGTAGTCTAGGCTGGTCTCATACTCACAGCAATCCGTCTTGCTTCAACCTCCAAA
Organism: Ctenodactylus gundi; assembly: GCA_004027205.1. Classification (NCBI taxonomy): domain Eukaryota; kingdom Metazoa; phylum Chordata; class Mammalia; order Rodentia; family Ctenodactylidae; genus Ctenodactylus; species Ctenodactylus gundi. The sequence goes on from PVKB01006514.1 coordinate 14,434, forward strand.
GGGTTGGGATTACAGGTGTGTGCCACCACACCTGGCTTATGTGGTGCTGGGGAATCAAACTCAGGGCCTTGGCTTTGCTAGATAAGTACTTTAACTACTGTGCCATTCCTCCAGCCCAGATTGTCATGCGTTTGAGGCCAGCCTGGACTACATAGTGAGTTTGGAACCAGCCTGGACTATACAGCGAGAGCTCATTTCAGATGATCACTACCTGTGCCTTGCAGTCAACCTCGACTTTTCTGTGGTGTGGGTCCTGTACTCTAAGCTGTATTTCTAGCCTATTTTTATTTCTAATTTTGAGTCAGGGTCTCATTAAGTTGCTAAGATGCCCAGGCTGGACTTGAATTTGCAATTCTCCAGTCTCAGCCTTCCAGACTTCCGGGAATCTACAAGAAAGCCTGCACCACCGTGGCTTTGTTTGTTTGTTTGTTTGTTTGTTTTCATTCTTCTACCAGGTTCCAGCTCTGGCTCTGCTCTTTCTTCCATGTACCCCTTGGCGATGTATTGTTTATTTACTGTAAGAAAATATGCAGGGTGTACCATATACAGGCCAAGTATTAAAAAGATAAAATACATAAGTTTGCTTGCTCAGGATGTCATAACAGTTGAAGTAAAACTAATGCTGAGAGAAAACTTATGTAAGCAACCAAGTTAACGTTTTGGTGTCCCAGAAGTCACCACAAGCTAAAAAAAAATTTACAAACCTTTGAGATAGCCTGTAGAATTGCAATGAAGCACCACAGCTCCCGTAGTTAGGAAAGGGTTGTGTTAGCCAGGTTTCAGGTGACTGACGTGTAATCAAATGTGCTTCAAAATCATCCTCCAAATTTAAAAAACTTAAGCAAGGCCTGGTCGTACAGGCCTGTGATCCCAGAGCCCTGGGAGGCTGCAGGAGGGAGACCGCATGGGCGTACGCCACGCCCAGCTAAGTGTTTCCTGGTGTTGGGGGACCAACTCCAGGACCTCGGGCACACGAGGCAAGTGCTCTGACCTTTGAGCTGTGCCCTGGGGTCCCGATTCTCGTTTTCTATCGCGTGTGCATATACAACACACATTCATCCACCTGGTCGGCCCTGGCTACTGAGAACGATGCTGCTGGCAATGGTGATGCGTAAGGATTTGTGTGCACTGCTACTTCAGGGTCTTTGTTTGTTAAGGTGCAGAACAGGTCTTTATTTAGAAACAAACGACAGGGGAGTAAAAGCTCCCGCCGTCCAGGAAGGGTGTCCTGAGTGCATCCTCCCTGCTTTTGACTCTTCGGGATCAATATTTGGGTAGGATTTCTGGACCATACAGTATTCTGTGGTTAATCTTACTTTCTTTTTTTCAAACTGGAGATTGAACCCAGGGCCTTTGCAGACTTGTGATTCTCCTGGCTCCACCTCCCAGAATGCTGGGAAAACAGGCCTGTGTCACCACACCAGGCTTTGTGTTGAACTTTTTCTCAAAAAGAGAAAAGTACATGGAAACACTAATAATAGTCTCTGGTGCAGGTCACTCAGGTCTCCCCATGTTTTCCTACTTCCCAGTTGCTTTATCATAAGCAGAAAAAAATGGTAAACATTATTTAACAAGCTCACCTGTGGCTGCAGGAGGTGCCTGTGAGAGGCAGGGAGCCGAGCCAGGGCCCGCTGGGACCGCGCCTGAAAAAGCCAGAATGTGGTGGAAGAGCCAAAGATGCAGCTGTTTCAGGCTGCTGCTGTTACCTGAGACCACGCTCTGCTCTCCAGGCTGGGGGGTAGAAGCGAAGGTGACAGAGCCCCCTTGGAATATGGGGTCACTCTGCTCCCACGCTCCCCTGCCCCCCACCTAGGGAGAGCACTGCCTGCCCTCGAAAATCTGACTCTTGGGACTGCTACTCTTCCCTCCATGTTCTTTTTCTTTCTCTTTCTCCTCCTCCTCTGTCTCCTCCCCTTCCTCCTCCTTTCCTTCTTCTTCATCTTCTGTGTGTGTGTGTGTGTGTGTGTGTGTGTGTGTGTGTGTGTGCGTGTGCGTGAGCATGTGTAGTTCTGGGGATGGAACCCCAGGGCCTTCACACTGAACTACAGCCCCAGCTATTTTTTTTTTTTTTTTGAGACACATTTTTGCTAGATTACCCTGGCTAGACTCACATTTGCAATCCTTCCTCAGTCCCCAGAGTGCTGGGATTACAGGCAGAAGCCACAAAGGAGTCAGAGGTGACCCTTGTGCCATGGCCTATCCTGGCTCCAACCAGAGAACGAGGCTGCAAGTTGAGAGCCTGTTGTCAGTACACTCACCTTCAAATATAGTCCAAGGAAACATATTTATTAGTTACAGCCTGCCAAATTTACATTATTTGTTTGGTGTTTATTTGTTTCTTGAGACAGGGTCTTGCTTTGTAATACAGGCTGGTCCTGAACTCACTGTCTAGCCCAGGCTGACTTTGAACTCACAGCAATCCTCCTGCCTCAGCTTCCTGAATGCTAGTATTACAGGCATGCACCACCATACCCAGCCAGCTTTTGTGTGGTGCTCATGAATCAAATCCAGGGCCTTGCCAACATGAAAACCAGCCGGCTTTCCAAACTCTGCCAAGTTGTGCCCAGCCTCTGCTCACCAAGGATAGAAGCAAACTCTAGAAGAGATCTTGGGCTAGTTTGGTTTCTCCAACCAATAGAATGTGTATCCACACTTGTATATATACATGTATGTAGATGAATTACATGTTCTTGTCACTTTCGCATTCCCGGTACACAATTCCCAACACACAGTGCTCCTTTCAAAAAAGGAGGAAAGGCTTGTTTTAGCTCACAGTTTCGGAGGTCTCAGTCTCTGCACAGTCACCAGCCACGAGGCGGGGACAGCAGAGGTGGCCAGTCCTGGCAGAGAGCTGGGGAAGAGGAAGCTCTTCCTTCCAAGGAAGCAGCCCAAGAGAGGGAGGAAGCCGCGAAGGGACACACCCTTCCAGGCCGCAGGGCCCCTCGCTTCAGCCAGACCCCGCCTTCTGCCAGCGCAGGGCCTCCCCCGTGTGGGTCTGCTGCTGCGCAGCGCTCCCATGGTCCACACACTGGGGGCTTCGGAGGGCTTTTAGATTTAAACCGTAACAAGTCTACGCAGTATCATGTACATACGTGTACATGTTTTTCAAAACTCATTCATTTACATAAAGAACAAGATCAATCAATGATCTTTTGCCAATTTTATTCTGGAACCCTTTGCCATCCTTCAGGGGGATTCGTAATTCCTCATTTGTAAAAGGACCTGTCTTTATTGGTGAAAAACTGAACACGCCGCTGATGTACAGCCTCATCTGAAGTGACGTTGTCGGAGCTTTGAAGACAGCAAAACCAGTGACAGCCCAAGGTGCAGAGTCAGGCGCGTGCGGTGGGCATGACAGCACTGCCCATCCGTGTCCTCATTTTTCATGGGTGACCAGACTTGTGCGTGGTGTCACATTGTCATAATGGAACGCGACTCCTGGGTAATTAACAAACGTGGGGTGTTTCTGGATGACGGGAGTATTCAGACTGTCCAATTGCAGAAACACACGTCCAAATCGATTGTCTGGTTCCTTAGGTGGAGCTCAAAAAACATGGCACCTTTAAAATCTCACCATGGGCTGGTGGCATAGCACAGTGGGTAAAGTCTTTGCCTAACAAGCACAGGCCGTGGGTTCAACTCCCCAGCATCATTTTAAAAATTAGCTTGGCATAGTGGTACACACCTGTAATGCCAGCACTTACGAGGCTGAGGTGGGAAGATTACCATGAATTCAAGGCCATCAGGGATACAGAGCAAGACCCTGTCTTCAAAGAAAAAAAAAAAAAAGACCAAACCTCACAACTACTGAGAGCATAACCTTCCTCTGATGAACGTCTGCTTTCTAGGATGTTTGAGGCGAATCATTGTGTCAGGACCAAGACTGACCACGCCCAACGTTATTGGGAACAACCCACTTCTCATTACCAGCTATCCATCACCTCGAAAAAGGATCATTTTCCTTATGTTTGGTGAGCAGATCCAGGTGCCTATATGCGCCCGAGCTTGCTTGCACACCCTGGCTTCTTCAGTAGCAGCGCATGCTGACTGTCTGCTGCAGGCTCTCGCGCTGTGTAGCGTGGGGTGACTCGGCCAACGCCTTTGTTCTGTCATGGTCGCCCTGAGCGGCCCCCTGCCCAGCAGCAGAGCGAGACCGAAGCAGGCAGCCAGGGCCGCTCGAGCCGTGACGGGAGCTGGCCTTCTAGAGCGCTGCTGCTGTAAACCCTGCAGGACTCTCCAGAATCCCGGCGAGTACCTCCTCCACGCAGGCTCCTCCCACCTGTCAAGTCTCTGAACTTGACCAAACCACCCGGCTTTTTAGAATGAAGCTGGAACTGTGAGCTGTCCAATGACATAGCAATAACGTAGAGGTGAAGTACTCCAGTACTTCCAGCATGAGCTAGCGCCATCTGTTGGAAAACATGTCTCTTCTGACAACCCAAGATACAAAATACACGTATTTGTGTATTGATCTGTACAGACAGAGGAGAGATCAATTTATTTAATTTCATTTATTATATATATATATATATATATTTTGAGACAGGGTCTTGCTCTGTAGCTCAGGCTGGTCCTGAACTCATTATGGAGCCCAGGCTGGCCTTGGGCTCAAGGCAATCCCCCTGCCTCAGCCTCCTGAGTGCTGGGATGATAGGCATGCACCACCATGCCCGGCTTATGTGGTGGTGGGGAATCAAACTCAGACACTTAGCTCTTCACTTAGCGCTGGCTAGGCAAGTGCTTTAACTGCTCTGTCATTTCTCCAGCCCCTATTATATTTATTAGTATTTATAGTACTGAGGATTGAGCCCAGGGCCTTCACCTGATCCACATCCCAGGCATTGATTTGGTTTGGATTTACAGACAAGTTCTCACTAAGTTGACAAGTTGTCCAGGCTGGGCTGGATCTTGTGATCCTCCTGCCTTAGCCTCCCAAAGTGCTGCGATAACAGGTCTGTGCCACCAGGCTCGGCTAGAGATTGATTTATTTTAAGGAACTGGCTTCCACAGTTATGAGGGTCAACAAGCCTCTAAGGTCAGCAACTGCCTAACTGCAGACCCACCTGGAGACAGCCAGGCGGTGAAGTCTCCCTTCCTCAGGGTTTCTTGACCCTGCCAGGCCTCCATCGTCTTGCACAAGGCCCTCCCACACTGGAAAGGACAATCTGCTTTACTAGGTCTCCTGGCTCAGACGTGTGTTTCATCCAAAACAGTCTTGGTCAAACACAGTAAGGTTTTTCCAAATACACAGAGAGGCTGCCCATGACCCAGTCCAGCCGATGGAGAAAGTTAGTCATCCAGATCCCAACCTGCTGTGGTCCTGGCACATGCTGCATTCCAGGGCACCCGACCTTGTTGCTCAGAGGCAACACGGAGGCCTCCCCAGCCCCTTTCAGGCTCCTTCCTCCCTCCTTCCAGAGTTGGCCGCCCTTCCTGTCCTGGGTGCCCCACCTACTGTTTCTGTTGTCTCCCGCTCTGAGGAGCCGTGCCCTGTGACACTGGGCAATAGCGCCACCTCGTGGTCCTGCCTCGTTTTTGGCCAGCCCTAAGCTTCTGTCCAAGCTTCCAAGCTTGAGATCACCCATTGCAGTGGTCGCTACTGCATTAGGGAAGGGCTTTTCTTTCTTCTTTCTTTTTTATTTTTATTTTTGGTGCTGGGATCAAGCCCAGGGCCTTCACCACAAGCTACATCTCCAGCCCATTTTGAGACAGTCTCATTAAGTCACTAAATTGCCCAGTCTGGGATTGAATTTGCAATCTACTTTCTCAAGCTTCCTAGACTGCTGGAATTACAGGCTTGGGCCAACTGGGCCAACCTTGGAAGAGCTTTGTTTTTAACCTTTCTGCTCCAACCCAAACTTTCAAGAAGAGGTTGATCACCAGGCTAGGAGCAACACTCAGCAGTTAAAGTGCTAACTTAGCATGTACAAGGCCCTGGGTTTGATTCCTCAGCATCATATAGACTGGGCATGGTGATGGTGTAATCTCAGTACTCAAGAGGCTGAGGCAGGAGGACTGCCTTGTGCTCAAGACAAGCCTGGGCTATATAATACATTCAGAACTAGCCTGGACTACAGCAAGACCCTGTTTCAAATTAAAAAGGTGGGGGGGGGGGAGAAAGAGAGATTGATCACCTTCAACTCACCATGTTCTCTGCATAAAGACTATCCCTAAGCTCTTTGAATTTCTTATCTTTTGCCCAAAAGATTCTGGGATGGAGGATATTGGATGGAGTAAGAGACCCAACAGGGTGAACAAAATTTCATCTTCCACATCTTCCATCTTTTAAGCTTCTTTCCAAGTTTGCCAAGTGAGAACAGTTACAGTTTGGATCCGGAGTGTCCCCCAAAAGCCTCATGTTCCTATGGATACTGTGTAGGGTTGGGAGGTGGGGGCTGGCTGGAAGGGGCAGAAGTGTGGACTTGACCTGAAGGGGCGTAAGTTAGTTCCACACTTCCTCCTGGTCTCTCTCTCTTCCGCCATGATGTAAGGATCTCTGCTGCTGTAGCTCTGGCTCTCGCCTTGCCTCTGTCCCTGCCCTGCCATGCGTTCCCACCAGTTTGCAGCTGCCCACCTGTGAATAGACTGTGACCTTCTGAAAGTGTAAGCTATAATAAAATCTTTACTCCATAAGTTGTGGATGTTGGGTATTGAGTCACAGTGACAAAAAAGTAACTAATACAAGAACTCACCACAAGGAGGCCAAAATGACTAGGGGAAAGTCTCAGCTTCAAGTTTGGTGGAATTGTTGCTGTGCCTCTTGCTACAAGCCTTCCCCTTCTGGACCTAAGACTTCTAGACCAGCAGGGCATGAGGTTGCAGGTACAGGAAGCAGAAATTTTGTGAATGAGTTACTGGGGGTGATGGTGAGTGGTACCATTCCTGTCTCCACCCCTTGATCCTGGACCTGTGATTCCTGGCTTGGGAGAGACAGTACCATATATCAGTCACTGATTCAGAGCATACACAGCCTTCTGAAGAACTTTGCCCCAACCCTGCAGGGTATTACCACCTAGCTGACACTGTAATTGTGTCTTCAGAAGGCCATTCCATCGTTCTATCAGTCCAGCTGCTTCTGGATGATGGGGTACATGGTAAGACCAGTGAATTCCATGGGCTTGAGCCACTGCCAGACTTCTTTAGCCTTAAAGTATGTTCCCTGGTCAGATGCAATGCTGTGCAGGATACCATGGTGATGGATGAGGCATTCTGTAAGTCCACAGATGGTAGTTTTGGCAGGAGCATTTCATGCAGGAAAGGCAAATCCATAGCCTGAGTAAGTATCTATCCCAGTAGGACAAAATGCTGTCCTTTCCATGGTGAAAGTGGCCTAATATAATCAACCTGCCACCAGGCTGTAGGCTGGTCACCCCAAGGAATAGTAGCATATCAGGGACCCAGTGTTGGTATCTGCAGTTGGCAGAGTGGGCATTCAGCAGTAGGTGAAGCTAGGTCAACCTTGGTGAGGGGAAGGCCATGTTGTTGAGCCCATGCATAACCTCCATCTCTGCCACCGTGGCTACTCTGTTCATGGGCCCATTGGGCAATAACAGGGGTAGCCGAGGAAAGAGGTTGACTGTTCTCGACAGAGGAAGTTATGGCAGTGGTTGACACAGGTGTAAATAGGTTAAATACATACATGCATAGAGACCGGGGCTGCCTTGGAGAAATGTTCAACAGCAAAATTAGCTTTTTTGTTCTACTTTGCTTTTGTTTTGAGACAGGTTCTCACCCTGTGGCCCAGGCTGCTTCTGAACTCACGTTGTAGCCTTGGGTGCACAGCAGTCCTCCTGCCTCAGCCTCCTGAGTGCTGGGATTCCGAATGTACACCACCATGCCTAGCACGCTGTGAACTGGGCCTAGTGGCGCAAGCCTGTAATCCCAGTATTCCAGGAGGCCGAGGCACAAAGATCACATGTTCAAGGCCAGCTTGGGCAATTTGGCAACTTAGTGAGGGTATATCTCAAAAACAAACAAACAAACGTGGGCTGGAGACACAGCGCAGCGCCAAGGCCCTGGGTCCCATCTGTAGTGCTGTAAAATTAACTAAGTAAAAACCCAAGTGCCATACTGCAGTATGATATGCCACAGCACACTGCAACACAAAGCAAATGCAGCAACACGGTACCACACAGCCGACACAGCACAATACAACTCAATGCATGCAATAAAGCACACTAGATTCTACAAAATCCAATGCAGCAGAATCCACACACAATCACACAATCAGACACAACGTAGCTAGCTGCTGGCGTTTGGCTCTGCAGCGCCCCGCGGGTGCAGGAAGTCTGCAGCCGGCCCCACCGGCGGTGCTGCCTGCCTCTTGGTTCACCTGGCTTGACGACAAAAGGAGACGGGCTAACTGGCAGCGTCCCAGTCAGTCACACCATACCGTGGTCAGAGTGGCTTTTTTTTTTTTTTTTGAGAAAGCATCTTGCTCTGTAGCCCAGACTACTCCTGAACTCATCATGTAGTCCAGGCTGGCCTGGGATTCTTGGCAGTCCTCCTGCCTCAGCTTCCCCAGTGCTGAAATTACAGGGGTGCGGTACCACACCCGGTTTATTGGTGCTGGGAATCAAACTCAGGGCTCTGCACTTGCTAAGCAAGTGCTTTAACCACTGTGCCATTCCTCTAGCCCAGCCGGGGTGGCTTACAAACAGCACGAGCCATTTCCTCACAGTTCTGAGGAACGCCCTCCTGCCTCAGCCTCCCGGAATGGTGGGATTACACACCTGCTCCCCATGGCCCGGCTTGATTTTGGAGATAGAGTCTTACTGAGTCACTAAGTTGCTGGGCTTGAACTTTCGATCCTCCTGCCTTAGCCTCCCAGAGGGCTGGGATTGTAGGCTTGTGCCACCAGGCATGGTTTATTGTGCTTTTTTTTTTTTTTTTTTTTTTTTTTTTTTTTTTTTTTTTTTTTTTTTTTTGAGACAGGGTCTCGCTCTGTAGCCCAGGCTGATCCTGAACTCACTATGGAGCCCAGACCGGCCTTGGACTCACAGCTATCCTCCTGTCTCACCCTCTCAAGTGCTGGGATTACAGACATGCGCCACCACACCCGGTTTATGTGCATGGTGCTGGAGAATTGAACTCGGGTACTTAGCACTTGACTTAGCGCTTGCTAGGCAGGCGCTTTTAACCGCTGAGCCATTCCTCCAGCCCTATTGTGCATATTTTAAGGAATGTTTTTAGCTTTCTACATTTGCCTGAGAGCAGATCATTCTAAAGGGTACACTCTGATCTAAAGTACATGTCAATGAATCAGTGTGATAATGACCTTTGCAACTGAGCTCTGAAATATTTACCCCAGCACTTGGGGACACAGCTTATGTTTCCTGTTTAAGATGGTGACAGCACAGAGCTTGCAAGTGCTAATCAGCCCAGTGTTAGGAATGTTCTGATTTTAGATTTGTTAGCAACTAGATTTCACTCATGCTGTACCCAGTAGCCATATGTACGATCTTTATTCCTCTAGAAAGCCCAGCAAAAAATTCACAGGCATGAGGCTATCATCCCTGTCCCTGAAAAATACCAGCAATTACCTCTGCATACAGTGCACGTAGTTTGGTTTACGATAGTAGGTGATCCTCCTGCATCAGCCTCCCAGCGTGCTGGGATTACAAGCCTGCGCCACCCAATCTCATTTAAAATTTACTGTGTCAGTAATTGTCTTAGTTACTTTTTCATCTCTGCTGCTCAATACCCGACACCCACTGCTTGGGGAGGAAAGATTTATTTTGACTTACAGTTTCAGAAGGTCTCTGTCCATTCACGGGTGGGCGGCTGGAAAATGATGGAAACACGTGGCAGGCCTGGAGTGGGGGCAGGGGCAGAGCCGGAGCTCCAGTGGCAGAGATCCTCACAGCATGTTGGCACAGAGAGAGACAATTAGAGGAAGAGCGGAACCAGCCCAGGCTCCTCCAGGTCAAGCCCAGTATCTGCCCTTTCCAGCCAGGCCCCACCTCCAACCCTATGCAATCCATAGGAACATGAGGCTTCTGGGAACACTTCAGATCCAATGTTTACATGCAAAATACGGCGAGGTTAGCAAGTTGTAAGTTGCTGCACAACAGAGCCCTAGGACTCTTTCATCCTTCCAAACTCAAACTCTGTCCCCATCACACACTTGAGACAGAATCTCATCAAATTGTTAAATTGCCTAGACCTGGGGCGTAGCTCAGAGGTTAGAGCCCTTGCCTAGCATGCGCAGGACCCTGGGTTCAGTTCCCCCTCACTGTGTAAGAGTTAGCCGGGTATTAGAGAGCAAGTCTGTAATCCCAGCACTCGAGAGGCCAAGGCAGGAGGATTTCCATGAGTTCAAGGCCAGCCTAGGCTACATAGTGAGTTTGGGACCAGTCTGGACTACAGAGCCAGACTCTCCCAAAAACAAAGTAAGAGTTAAAAAAGAACCAGGTATCATCGTCCATCACCCGGCATCCTCCTTCCTCCTGCTCCCTCTGGGTAACAGAATTTGTGATCCTCCTGCCTCAGCTTCCCAGAATGCTAGGATTACAGGCCTGTACCACCAGGCCCAGCTTGTAGGGTAGGTTATTATTATCCTGTGAAAGTAAATGCAGCGGGTTAGCCCTGAAGCCACTCGCGGGCCACAGGCAGGCGGTTCCCAGACCAGCCCACAGCTTCCCGTGTGTTTTAGTCACATTCCCATCACTGAGACACAGTGTGGACACCTGCAGCTTTCCTCGGGAGAGGTTTATTACATCTCACAGTTTGGAGGTCTCCGTCCACGCATGGTCCACGGCCTGTGGCAGAAGGGCCTGGCAGCCAGGAAGCAGAGTGAAGGGAGGAGATGGGCCCTAGGAAGCATTCTTCCAGGCCACGTCCTAGGCCCTACTTCCCAACAGCACAGGAAACCATCAACCGTGTCCACTCAGGAGTACAGCACCCCCAGACACAATTAACTTCTAAGCACATGAGATTTGGGGGGGATGTCTTAAATCTACACCATAGCAGGGGTTGGGGCTGGGAACATAGCTGGGCCACATAGCACAGGCCTGTAATCCTAACACTTGGGAGGCCGAGGCAAGAGAACTGCAAAAAAGTTCAAACCCAGTCTGCACAACATAATGACTTATCGAGACACTGTCTCACAACCAAAAAATCAAAAACAAAATGGACTGGGGATGTAGCTCAGGATGAAGGCCCTGGGCTCGATCCTCAGTGCCACTAAATAAATAAATAAATCTGAGGCACAATCCTGGGACCCCTCTGGCTTTAGGCTTGGAACTTAGGGCAGGAGCAGAGGACTGGGGCTCATCTGCTGAAAGGCAGGAGGTGGAGGGTCTGTCATGGTCCCTTTGTCCCTCTAGGGGGCAGTTCTGAGCGGGGGGCTCATCATTCTAGCTCCCTGTTCACCTGAACTCACCCTTTGATGACTTCCTGATGGCCCCACCCTCCAAACTCCCCACGACTCCCCCCTTGTCTCAGGATCTGCCTGGGGGAAACTTAATTGAGTCACAAGTTATACAGACATGGCCACTAAGGTCACAGACACAAACATGCTGACCTGTGCTGCTACTAAGCAAACGGTCAGGCTGCTGTGCTTCTATTCCTCCAAATCCTTGGTCCCTCCTGCTGCCCATACCCCCCCCCCCCACCCCCCGCAAGGTGGTGTTGCCCCAAAGCCTGCAACTGCTCCTTTCCCATGGGAAGGGAGTGTCAGGGCACAAATGATCTCAGCCAGGCTCCTTGCTGAGAAACTGGCCGGATGTGGTGACGCACACCTGTATTACTAGTGCCCTGGGATGCTGAAGCAGGAGGATCAAAAATTTGAGCCCAGCCAGGGAAACTTAATGATGTAGCAAGACCCTGTCTCAAAATAATGAATGAAAAAGGGGTTATCGTGAGTTCAGAACCAGCCTGGACTACAGAAGGAGATGTAGCTCAGTGTGAGTGCCCTGGGCTCTACACCCAGTATAGTGGGAATTTTTTTTTCAAGCACTGTTCTACCCTTGTTAAGAAGTTAAAGACCTCAATCTGACCGTTTTGGGAAAATGTTATACTGCAGCACTAGTTTTATATTCAGCAGAATGTGCCCAATCTGTCAGGATTGCTATTATAAATAAATTTAAGATTTATATAGACTTATGGTTCATGGAAGGCTGGAGGAGGGTTAGTCACATAAAGTATTTCCTGTGTGTATAATTAACCATGTACAAAGCGGAGGCAGCTCAAAACCTAACCGTGTTCTTTTGAGAATAGTGTAGCTATATATTACTCAAAACTCGCCAGTCAGTTAGAAACTAAAATATGTTCGAATGTAGGAGAAAGGGGATGTTTTTGGAGGCAGCATCACATATCAAAGCTTTGGCATCTCCAGACAAGATGGTGTCATGTATCTGAGACTCTTGAATCATTAATGTCACATCAGGTAAGATCTGTGATTCACATTAAGTTTGCTTTGACAATTTTATCCTTTGTATTGACCTTCTTATGTGCACATTTTAAAATCATTAGTGCAAGACAGCCTCCTTATCCAGGTTTGACTGGTTTGAGTAAGAGTTTAATAAGAAAATCTTATTAAAATGAATACCAAAATTTCATAGCTAAACCTAAAAAAAGGAGTTAAAATTATAAAAACCTTTTGTATTTAAAGTTTTTACTTTCTCAAAATTTATCATCAGCTCAACCATATGCCAATCATTTTAAACAAAGAAGAACTCAATGGTTGATTTTTGACTTCTTTGAAACTGACCTCACTGAGAAAACTCATCCTGAAGAGGGCTATGGCTCAGAACACAGCCACCACGTTGTGTGAGACTCAAGCCACAATGAGGGGCTGGTGTGTAGGCATGAAGCTCTCCTGAGCGCCCCCTGCTGCCACAGCCAAGGACTGCCCACATGGGTCCACCATCTTGGCTACACTACCCGGTCAGGCTGCAGGATCGCTGCCACCGCAATCCCACTGCCGCCTGCAACTGGAACACCGAGACACCAAAAGAGAAGCCACCGAAGGAGCAGCAGAGCTCCATCAACCACAGGGTCATGAGAAATGACAACAGAGAACAAAATAGCGTTTATTATTTGGCATACTGTTTCTCTCAAAAGTGTCTAACACCATGAAATGACATCCTTTCCTCACAGGTTCCTTTTATCAAATGTGCAAAACGTGAGAAATTTCTATAAAAATACCTGATGATTTGCTCTGTTTCCTCAATACCTTTCTTCAATACTTGACGATAAAACTCTTCCGTTGGACGCTCCTATCTCACCGCCTTGTTGGCTTTCCTCCGCGTCAGCTGCCGGTGTGTCCAACTGCCCGTGGTGCCCTTTGGCGGTGACCCGGGAGGATTGTTTCAGCAGTTCCCTGGCGCCTCCCTTGCCAGTGTCGCCAAATCCTGAATGTGTTGCAGGATGGCTGGCTGGTGTTCAACACTGGAGAGTCACAGGTGTGGCCCGCAGAAAGTGCTGATGAGGTAGACAGCAGACCCTAGAGGTAAGCAGGGAGGGAAGCCGGATGCGAGCCAGTGTCCCCAGTGGTACGTGTGGTAACAAGTGTTTTCCCATGGTGAGATTTTTGTCTCCCACACAATATTGGAATGGGAAGGAACGCAATGTTAGATAGAAAGAAGCTTCCTGCCGTGGACGCCACTCGAGTACTTCTTTGTCGTCTCCTCTTTTCTCTTCCTCCACTCCCACTGTCCCATCTGAACAAGGGGGTGTCTAGACTGTAATGCTCTTCTAACTTCTCCGGGAGAAAAGGCACAGGAAGACTTAAGTATGGTTGGATGTTCTGTCCCTCCTGCCCATGATGCGGTGGATAACGGCGAGTTTCAACTTGTTTGTCATTGGGACCCTCTCCAGGGGATTGGTGGAGTACACTTCTGGGTGTGTCTGTGCGAGCCATGGAGCGTGGCCTTTGGGTCTGTACATCTGTCACCTCTCCCTGTCCTCTCTGGCGTTGTTCCCTGATCGCCTCTCTGGCGGCCATGAACTGAGCAGTTTTGCTCTACCAGACCCTTCCACTGTGACGTCCTTGCCTTGCAGGCAGCCAACCATGTACTGAAACTGTGAGAAAACTAAGCCTCTCCTTCTGTAAGCTGTGGGTGTCGGGCATCGTGTCTCAGTGACCAGAATGTATTAGTGGACTAATACAAATGATTTACACAGACATCCCCAACTTCTGAGGATTCAATTTGGGAATTTCTGATTTTACAGTGGTGCAAATTCTGTGTACATCCAGTAGAAACCGTATTTGAAATTTTGAATTTAGACCCTTTCTCAAATTAATGAAATACAGTCCAAGTCTCTGTTGAGATGCTGGGCAGGAACAGGGACCCACAGCTCTGTCAGCCATCAATCACAAAGGAAGCCACCGAGACTCTACAGGTTGCAAAGCCATGATGTTCAGTCAGTTAGGTAGATTAAGGGCATTTTTGTCTTATGATATTTTCAGTTTATAATGGGTTTATCAGAATGTACCCCCATCGGGTCATAAGTCAACCAGCATCTGTAATTTTGTAAGAGTTGGATGAAAACACAAAATGTAAGCTAAAGGAATTAGTTTCCTAACAACACAAGACATCTTTCATGGGTCCTTTAAAAAGTCTATTAAGATCTTCAACAGATGGTGCTTGAAAATTTAGACATCCACATGCAGAAGAATGAGTCCAGACACATCTGTCACCATGCACCAAAATCAAATCAAAGTGGATCAAAGACCTAGATAGTAAAACTGAAACACTGAACCTCTGGAAGACAAATTAGGCAAAAAAAATCTAAAAGATACAGGTGTAGGCAAGGACTTTCTTAATAAGACACCCAAAGTAAAAGAAATAGCCCCCAGAATTAACAAAATGGGATTGTTTCAAATTAAGAAGAGGAAGCCCCTCAAAATCAAAGATCTGATTGAAAATGGGCAAGAGAAATGAATAGGCAGGCAGTTCTTAGATGAAGAAGTTCAAGTGGCCAGTTAATACATGAAAAAAGGTTAAACATCCTTAGCCATTAGAGAAATGCAAATCAAAACATCATTAAGACACCATCTAACTCCAGAGGGAGTGGCGTATATCAAGAACTTAAACAGCAATCAGTGCTGGTGACACTGTGGAACCCTCTTACACTGCTGGGGGGAATGTAAACTGGTGCAACCACTATGGAAAGCAGTATGCAAGTCTCTCAAAAGACTGGAAATGCATATCCCCTTTGATCTAGCGATACCTCTTCCGGGAATTTTCCCAAAAGAGTTAAAAGCATCATATAACAGAGATACATGCATGCCCATATCCATAGAGGTACAACTAACAATAGCTAAAGTGTGAAAAACAACAAAATACCCATCAACAGACCAATACATACATAAATTGTAGTACTTATACACAGTGGAATACTACGCATCTATAAAGACAGATAGAATGGAGGCTTTTGTAGATAAATGAATGCAACTTGAGACCATCATGCTCAGTGAAGTGAGTCAGATGCAGAAGGTTAAATATTGAATGGTCTCTCTGATATAAGAAGCGCAGATCACCGTCATTTCATAGAACTAAATGAGGGAAATAATGGGAACCAGTGGGGAGGGGTAGGGGGTGACAGGGTCAAAATGGGAGAAGGGAAGAATTTGTAATTTTGCTGAGATATATATCTGCACAAAATACTCAAGTTCAATGTAGACATTATGTTTCACATACATACATATCAATAAAATGGGGGAAAAACAAAAGAAAAGAAAACAATGAGAACTCCATGGAGGCAACTGACTAGTCCATCCCCACCTGCATCAGGCACTGGATACAACTGGAACACAGGCTGGCCAATGGCTTTCCAGTGACCTATCTCAGGGCACACAATGTTGTCTATAGGGAAATGACTGGCACATGCAACAGGGAGCAGGCCAGGCCAGTAGTACCATTCAACAGCCCTTCCTACTCTGCTTCTGGAATATTTTGGCCTTCCTTGGTCTGGACCAATATCTCTGATGCAGGTCAGGTTGGGGAGAACTGCTGGAAATATCCCACTGGGCAGTGAGGGAAGGGACCTGGAGCATCTCAGCCAGGAGCTCACTGTGTTAGTTAAGTTTTTCTTAGAGGAAAAGAAACAGTCCAAAACATATGTACCATTACGCAAAGGGGTTGATTAGGCAGATTCATAGGATCAGAGGCCAGAGGGTCCACAATGACCATCTGTGAATCAGTGATGGGAGAATCTAAAATGATCCTGTATGCTATAGGAATAGGGGGTCTAGTACCTTTTGTAGCCCAAGAGAACGAAAGCCACAGAACAAGAGAGATCAAGGCTGTAGCAAGAGGTCAAGGCCTCAACACTCACTGGAGAGCCACCCACGTGAGTCAGTGTCAGAAGGCTGAGCAAACTGGACACTGGTGTCCAAAAGCAATGGTGACCACTTCTTGGCCATTTGGCTGAGATCTAATGCAAAAGTGATGGTGAAGACTAGAGTTCTCCCAACGTGGCCACACTGTCTTCTTGCTCCATATGAGCCACAAACCTGTAGTTTGGTGCCACCAACATCCCGTGCATGTTTTCTTTCCTCAGTTTGCTGGCCTACACATCAGTCATCCACAAATACAACCAAAACTGCCTTTCTAACATGCTACATGTTTTTGAATCCACTCATAGTGACACAGCATGATTTATGGTCACACTCAGGCAGGAGCAGAGCGAGTCCCCCAGAGTATGAGAAAGAGGCTCTGTGTGCAGAGAAACAGCCAAATCAGGAGGGATGGTGGGGCAGTGCAGGAACGTTCTTCCTGCTATTCCTCTTCCGTCCTGTAAGTGGAAGGGAGCCGTCAACCGAGATCTAGGAAGGAAAGAGACATGGGAAACCTGGGAGAGAGAAGGGAGCTGAGCGGGCCAGGCGCTCAGCTTCCAGGAGGCTCCTCTGTGTCATGGCTGCCAGAGCTGAGTGCAGGTGATCAAGTGGCATTTGCTAGATGTAAAAAAAAAGGAAAGCCAATTGATGCAAAGGACACAGCACTGCTTGGGTGAGGAGGCACTGGTGGAGGTGCTCCCCAAAGGAACATGAGCAACAGTGGGGGTAAGGCAGGTTGCAGTCAGTGTACTTGCAAGACAGCCCAAAATGTCCACAGGACTGGGGCCCAACAGAGCTCTGGTCAGTAGATTTGAGGGTCATTAACATGCAGGCATTTCTGGATGGGGATGCCAAGGGCGAGGAGAAGGACTGAGGCTCAGCCACTGGGTCACGGAAAACATGGCCATTTAAGGGAGGATCGAAGAAGAGCAACAAAAGAGATGAGAAGATTCCAATTCAGTGGGCTAGGATTCAAAACGAGAGCCACAGGAAAAGCAGCAAAATAAAACCCAGAAAACAGATATCCTCAACAGTACGGTCAACTGTGTCAAATGCTACGCTGGGTAGAAAAAACTAACTTGCTGTCAGTTACCTGTGGTTTGTCGCCTCCAAAACGCATATGGGGAGTTGATGGCCGTGGTGGTGGTGGAGGGTGGCAGGCCCTAGAAGAGGTGACTAGGTGATCAAGAGGCATTAGCGCCTTCCTCCTGGGGCAAGCTGTTCTAAGCAAGGCCAGCTCTCACGTTTTGTCCCTTCTTCATGGTGTGGCCTATCACTCTTCCACTTTTCTGCCTTATGACAGAGCACACGACTTTCACCAGATGCAGCAGCCTGACCTTGGACGTCCAGTGTCCAGAACTGTGGACCAAAATAAACCTCTCTCCTTCATAAATTACCCAGTCCTGGTACTTTGTTGTAGTAACAGAAAAGAAACCAAGACACTATGAGATGTGGCATGTGGAAGTTACTCGATTCTGTTGGGGCCAATGTCAATATGGCGGCTTGGTGGCAAGTCGTCTTGTTGGTGTTCACAGTGTGAGTGGTGACAGAGAAAGTAAGGCTTGTTAGGTAAGAAGGTTGTCTGGAAGGGATAGAGAGAGGTTGGATAAGAGATGGGCAAGGCTATAGCGTCAAGGAATGGCTTTTGTTTTTTTGTTATATTATAAAATGGAAACTGTTTCCATATGTTCATATCTAGAGGAGAAACAGCTCAGACACAGGAGTGGTGAAGTCACCCGGCACAGCAGGTAGGCAGCAAGGACTATGCCAGGAGATGGGCCAGGCCAAGTCACCACCCACCAGGAGCTTCTGTTCGAGTTGGAAAAGACGGAGGATGGACAAATACACAAATCAATACCTTCCCTGAGGATGGGAGCTGTGATGAGGGAAGGAACAACACCGGGGTGCTTGGCTGTGGGCTGCCAGAGAGCCCCACTGGGGTGACTGAGGGGAGGGAGGAAAGGAGTGAGCCCAGGCTTTGTAGGAGGAGATGTCAAAGCTAAAAGCCCGGCAGTAAGAGCATTCTCTTCTTTTCTGCTTTGTGTATCTATGTAGTAATGGATGTGTTTGTTTGTTTGCTGGTGCTGGGAATGAAACTCAGAGCTCCGCCCATGCCGGGTAAGTGGTCTGCCCCTTCTGTATGCTCCCAGCCCTGCCCTTGGTGTTTTCAAAGATGTACAAGAAGGTTGGAGTGGCTAGAGGAGTGGGCAAAGGGATGGCATTGAGAGAGCCCAGAAACCAGCCCATGCGGGCCCTTGTAGACCATGGTGAGGACTTGTTATTTTACTTAAAGAAAAAAAAAGAATAAACCAGACAGAGTGACACATACCTATAATCCCAGCAGTCGGAAGGCTGAGAGAGGAGGATTGCTTTGAGCTTGAGACCGGCCTGGACTACATACAAAGTTCAGAACCACCCAGCACAACACACAGAGACCCTGTCAGAAAATAAAAAATAAAAACAGGCGTGCTGGTGCACACCTATGATCCCCACACTCTGGGGCTGAGGGAGGAGGAGGGGAAGCTTCAGCGAAGTCTAGGCTACTTGGCAAGACCCGGTCTCAAAAATAAATAATTAAAATGAAATGAAATTAAAAGGACTAGAGATAGAGCTCATTGCCACGGCCCTGGGTCAATCCCTGTGCCAAAACAAACAAACAAAAATGCACAAGAGCTACTCTAGTTTTTTTTTTTAAAGACTTCTGGTTGCTAACACAGAAGCTTTGTTGTCCCGCGCACGGGAGTGCGGGAGAGGAGAAAGGAAGGGCCGGGAGGGTGCAGGATGGCGGCCGCCAGTGATGGAGGGACTGTGACTGGCACCCGTGAGGGGAGAGGCCCTGATGGGGGCGGGCACAGCCTGCGAGGGGCCGGGCCACCCACCGGGAGGGCTCGGCCTGCAGGGGCTCTGCAGCAGCTTGCGGACCCCCAGCAGCCTGGTTGGGCGCAGAAGCAGGAGGGAAGGGCCCGGGGCCGGGGGTCGGGACCCACCAGGGACTCCAGGGGACTGGCCTGGAGGGCAGGAGACAACAGAGCCGACAGAGCGGGAACTCAGTGACAGGTGACAGGCCTCCGTGGCGCCAAAGCCAGAGGCATGTCAGCCCACACTTTGGGAGGCTGAGGCAGCAGGATCTCAATTCAAGCCCAGCCTAGGCAACTCAGCGACTTGGTGAAACTCTCAAAACAAAAGGTCAGGAGAGCAGGGAATAGGACTTAGCTTGCCGAGCAGATCACTCCACGTTTTCAGTAAGACTCAGAATGCCCAGGGCAGTGCACTTGCCGGTCACCCTAGCCACTCAGGAGGCTGAGGCAGGGTGGTTGAAAGTTGGAGCCCAGTCCAGACGACTTAATGAGATCCTGTCTCAAGATAAAAAGTAATGGGCTGGAGGAATGGCTCAGCGGTTAAAGCGCTTGAGCAAGCGCTAAGCCAAGCGCTAAGTACCTGAGTTCGATTCCCCAGCACCACGTAAGCTGGGCGTGGTGGTGCACGCCTGTAATCCCAGCACTCGGGAGGCTGAGGCAGGTGGATTGCTGTGAGTTCGAGGCCGACCACAGAGTGAGACCCTGTCTCAAAAAAAAAAAAGACAAACCAGGCTCCAAGCCGATCCGCCTGCGCACATGCACACACGCGTGTCCCAGCGTGCAGGCGGGGAGCTGCGGGCAGCCCAGGCTAACGCTGACATGGCCAGCGCAGGACTCGCAGGTGACAAGCCAGGTAGGCACCGTGGGAGGCGCTGGAAGAGGCCGGGGATGGACAGCCAGCCTGGGAGCCCTGTTCTACAGACCACGGAGAGCCTGGTGGCGGGTGGTCCTGGCCCCAAAAAAAGGGGCAAGGACCAGCCTGGCACATTCTGTCCTGCTCTCACGCCCACACTTAGCCTGGAGTCCCCGCCTCCTGCCTTAGTCCTCAAAATCCTCCTTCACCCCTCCAGGGCCTCCAGGGTGCCTTCAGGAGATGTCCCCTTTTCACTAGCAAAGATGTGATCTGGCCAGGGGGGCACTGGGTGAAAGAGCAATTGACCAGCACGAGCAAGAGCCCTGGTTCCACCCCGGTGCTGCGAAAAATAAAAACACACGTGATTTCCCCTTTCTCCTAACTGTCACCTAATCTAGTTCCCAACATACTGCAGATAAATACCTGTGTGCACTTGGGTTATAGCGACGGATATGGCTTTCATTGCTGTTATAGAGGACAGGGGATTCTGTCAGGCATTGTGTCTCAATGACCAAAGTGAGTAATTTATTCCTCCTTTAGACTAAGATCTTTGCTTGCTTTGATAGTGTCCCCCAAAGACCTATGTGTTAAATAAAGGCTTGGCTCCCAACCTGTGACACTCCTGAGGGGTCATGGAACCTATAGTGTGCATGTCTCTGAAGAAAGTAATAAAGTAATGAGATCTCTCTCTCTCTCTCTCTCTCTCTCTCTCTGAGACAAGGTCTTGCTCTCTAGTCCAGGCTGGTCCTGAGCTCACCATGGAGCCCAGGCTGGCCTAGAACTCACACCAATCCTCCTGCCTCAGCCTCCCCCATGCTGGGATTACAGGTGTGTGCCAACATGCCCTTTCTGTCTCGCTGATTCCTGTTGGCCATGAAATGAATGGGCCTCCTGCACTGTCCCCATCATGATGTACTGTGCCCACAGCCCTAAAGACGGGAGGCCAAGTAAACATAGACTGAAACCCCAAAAACCACGAGCCCAAAGAAATCCTCCTTGGGGGCTGAGGGCATAGCCCAGTGGCTAAAGCACTTGCTTAGCAAGAATGAAGCCCTGAATTTGATTCTATAGGACCACCTAAGTTTGGTGAGGTGATCCATGCTTGTAATCCCAGCATTTAGGAGACTGAGGCAGGAGGAGTACCATGAGTTCAAAAGCAGCCTGGACTACATAGTGAGTTCAAGACTAGCCTGAACTACAAATACAAAGTGAGACCCTATCTCAAGAAAGAGAGAGAGAAAGAGAGAGAGAGAGAGAGAGAGAGAGAGAGAGAGAGAGACAGAGAGAGACAGAGAGAGACAGAGAGAGAGACAGAGAGAGAGAGAGAGATCCTCCTTGGAAGCTGCTTGTGTCAGGCATGTGTCACAGCAGTGTGTCAGTGTGTCACATCTCCCTCATCCCCTTGGCCATGGGATGGAGCTGATCCTTTCTCCAGCCCAGCAGCCAGCACACCACATCCATCGGGGAGACAGTGGGAAACACAGAGAGCCCTTCCTACCACCAGACTGTTCTCTCCGAGGGAAAAGGCTCTGTGTTCAGCCAAAAACAAGACCACTCAAAATGGCAGCACTCCACAGCCCATCGGCTCCAAGAGCAAGCTGCTCGTTCAGAATCAGATGGCATCACCCACTGACAAGGCTCCTGCACGCTGGCTGAGCGCAGGGCCTCAGCATGGTAGAAGAGGTTCGCTAGCACGGTGATCTTTCTCATGGTGACAAGCAATCATTCCTAGGGTGATGAAAGGGTTAAAATCTTTAGCACCTAGATTTTCCTGAGATACTACATTAATGCTGACTAGGAACAGCACAAGATAATAGTAAAAACAAAAATTAGTTTTACCTAATGAGCTAATGTCCCATTCTCCCCAGAAGGTAATACATACAGAAATTCTTACCTAAGCCTGAAAGGCCTCTGCGACGTGTCAGCAAGAGATCATGACAGCTTGCCAGTTTTGTGCGCAACTTTAGAAGCAGCCAAGTGACCCTGAAGGCCCCGCGGGAACCAGCACCCACAAGCAGCCTTCCTGCAGCCCAAACCCTTTCCCAGTGCTGCCCCTCACAAGCCCCAGCCCCGCACCGCCCGGCCCTTCCTCTCCAGGGGTGGCTGCTGTCCCATGGACAGTGTCCCCTGGTCTGCATAAGCTCTCCTCTTTCCTATCTTCCTTGACTGTTGGTAAAGCTCTTTTACCTCCTGCATCCTCAGCCCTCCACACACCGCCAGGCACGGCGGTTCCTTCTGAGAAAGAGAGCGGATTGAGAAGGAACACAAAGCCAGGGAGAGCGGTTTTGTCATGGACTCTCTGACAGTTAAAATAAAAAGTAATGGACTCATATATGGACTTAAACATTTTTCTCGTATGGAATTCTCCCTTATCAATGGGACTTCAAGAAAAGACAGAAGAGGCATAGTGATACATGTGGTCTCTGACCAAGACAGGTGCACATCTGTGCCACACAGCCAGGATGAGCAGCCTGAAATGGCAGCTCCTGGCAGGTAGGCGGCAGAGCCTGTACTGTACCAGGGCCGAGCAAAGATGCAGAAGGGATCATGCCAAGGGCCATGTTGAGGAAAAGCACCCAGACCCCTCCAAGATGTGGTTGTGTTTCCATCAGCCCCTACCAGTAAGCCTCCTTCCAGGCAAATTAGGGCAGAGATCTGGCCGTAGGCAAGAACTCTGTTGCTATAAATCATACCCAACTCGGAGAGAGCAGTCTTCAAAAGTATAATTACTACATGAACACATAAGTTAAGCAACATCTGTGGAGATACGTATGCTGTCAAAGGATTGCAAAGGGGACCTTAATTACATGTCCATAAGGAGCAGGGAAGCCCTGCGAAACTCCTCCATGCATGGCCAAATGTTTATTTCGACAGCTTGAAACTGGACTCAGACACGTGATGGGTGAGATTATATTCAGGCTGATAAAAAAAAACATGGTATGCACTTAAATAGAACATTTATTGTAATAAAAGACACATTGTCATGAACCCCTCTCACAATCCTCTCTTTGGACACACTTGTCCCAGTGTTCCTGTCACTTTCTGAAGCAGTTCTGGACGAATCCTTTCATGAGTGTCTTTACAAGATTTAATTAAAAATATAGCAAATGCTGCTTCTAGTGCTATCCAATGAATAGGCAGGCTCATAACACATGACAGCGTGTCATCATCTACCTCATTTGCCAGATCTGGCACTGTGTGACTTCTGCCTCTTCAATGTGACCACAAAAGGTGAGCCTTTTGAAAGTGCAAGAGAGATGGAAGAAAGTAAGAAGATAGACTATGTGGAAAGGAAAAGGGATGTGGAAAGGGATTGAGGGATGGGAAGGGGAAAAGGATGTGATATGTAAATAAAAATGAAATAAAATAGAAAAGAAATATCAGTGTTTTCAATTGATTCCAGACGTGCAGGCAGCCTTGACAGCACAACTACAGAAACTCATGAAGGTGGACATCCAGAGCTGCTTTAGAAAGTGGCAAGAGTGATGGGATAGTTGCTTGAAGTGAGGGGTCATACTTTTAGGGGAATTAATGGCAGTGTGTCTTTTAATCCAATAAAATTTTTAAAAATTTATGAGCATTCGCTGTAGTTTTTTATCACACTTTGTAACATCTGTAGATGTTTTCAACTGAGGTGTTATGCCATAAAAAGCTTCAATTTTGCAAGCAAAAGACCTTCCTAAATCTACCTTCTACATTTGAAAACAGATGACAATAGTTATACATGATAGAGCTGCACATGTATTTGTGTGTGTGTGCGCGCGCGCGCTTGTGCACATGCACTTTATGAACAGAAATAAACATTTCTCCACCTCAAGGGGAGCAGAGATAGAAGTTTATTGAACATTGACATTGTGCCGGGCTCTTTGCTACCTTGGCTTCCTGTTTCCCTCTTCCAACCTTGGGAGGTCTAGACTTACTGTCATCATTTCCTAGACAAGAAAATGAGGTTCCAAGAGGTTAAACCACTTTCCCAAGGTCACATAGGCAACAAATGGCAGAGGCTTAGACTCTCCTTCCTCCTACCACATTGTGGTACCCTCTTGAGTTCCAATAAACAATGTCGCTGCCCTTTCCTTGTCACCTCTGTCCGTCTTCCTGCTACATTCGATATGGTAAAACACTTCCAGAAGATCTGAGAAGAGTGGAGTTTTGACTAAGTACAGAAAGGACAGAAGTCTGACACGAATTTTGGCATTTCCAGATGATACAAGATGAGAGCACAATCTCACTGTTAACTATATCCCATGCACGTGGAACAGGTGTCCTTCTGTATGAATTTAGAAGATTTAAAAAAAAACCTCAAATAGCATTCCAAACACAAATTCAAAGTCATCGGTGTCCGGCCATTTTTGCCCACTACCTTCCCCTTCCCACCACCATCTTTAGACGACCGTCTCGATGGCAGTGGTGTTGCCACTGTTGTCCTGGCGCCTGGGCTGCGTCTCATCTTTGAATGCCCGAGTGAGAACCACTTTCAAGGACTCCTTGAACCGCTTCTTCTTACTGCTGCCCACAAAGAAGTAGATAAAGGGGTTGGCACTGCTGTTAATGGTGGAGAATAGCAGGGAGACGTGATGCAGGTTCTCAAATGTGGACCAGTCCTCGTAGTAGAGCAGGTAGAGCAGCCGCATGGGCATGGCGAAGATGAAGAAGATGACAATGGTGACCGTGATGACAAGGTACAGCTTAGAGGAGTGGGCAGTCCGTGTGTTCTTTCGGATCTTCACCAGCAGGACGGTGTTCGACACCAGCATGAGTGGGGTGAAGACCAGGAAGGTGAGGACAGCGATGAAGATGATGACAGCCCGGCAGTCACCATGAGTGTGGTCTTCCTCCTCACTGTCAATGCACATGACATATTCCATGGTGGTGACCAGACAAGACAGGGCCCACAGGAGGGCACAGATCAATGCCGATTGGTGCTTGGGGCGGTGGCATCGGTACCAGATAGGGTATAGAACAGAGAGGCAGCGCTCCACGCTGATTGCCGTCAGCAGATAGAGGCCCGTGTTGTAGCCAAACAGAAAAGTCACTGAGAGAGTGACAATTGTGTAGTAATGGCCAGAGGAGAGCTCATAATCTAAAGTGTAGTCAATGGACAGAATAAAGATACAGAAGAGTAAGGAGATGTCCGCTATGGCCAGATGGGTGATATAGACAGTGAAGGGATTCCTCCGCATGCGGAAGCAGAGGAACCACAGGAGAATCCCATTTTCCACAAACCCCAGAGGGGAGATGCTCAGGATGACCCAGTGCACAACCGGGATGGGCGGCTGGGCGGGCCCCACTGACAAGTTTCTGCTGTTGGAGGCATTTAGGGACTCCTTGCCAGCAAACGTGATTGCATTGGACTCATCCATGAGGGGCCTTGGGCTGGCGCTCTTCACGTGACCTTTGGGGAAGAGGTTAAACCAATAAACAAAACCACTGGTGAATAGAAAGGAAAGAAGGGCCTCAGCAATAGGTCATAATCTGCAGGTTATTTTTAAAAGTTCATCAAGAACTCAAAAAGCAACAAGTGCTGGTGAGGTTGTGGGGAAACAGGAACCTTCTACATTGTCAGTGGGAATGTAAACTCGTACAACCACTATGGGAATCAGTATGAAGAGTCCTCAGAAATCAAAACTAGAAATTCCTTTTGGCCCAACTATACCTCTACTGGTTATCCTCCTGAAGTAGTTGAAGGTATAATTACAGTGAAATATGTATACCCATGTTTACAGCATCACAATTCATAATAGATAAGTCTTGGAAGTAGCCTTCATGTCCATCAACAGATGAACGGATAAAGAAGATATCGTACAGATATTCGATGGGGTACTCTTCAGACATAAAGAAGTATAAACTCGAGTCATCCGTAGGAAAATGAGTGCATCTTAGGATCACAATGCTAAGTGAAATATTCAGAAACAGAAGGTCAAATACCACAGGGTCTCTCTCATGTGAGAAATTCAAAAATTATAAGAGCAAGAAAAGAGAGAAAGAAAATAGGAAGCGTGGAGGTAAACTTCGTGGAGATGAGAAAGGAATAGAAATGAGAGAAGAAAGAAGGGTGGGGAGAGAAAGTGGAAATGATTCAGACATGATAGGTATATCAACCACTTCCTCAAAATGAACGTGATTATTATGTATCAGAAACACATATTAACAAAAAATATGAAAGAAGAAAACAGTGTTTAAGCCCTTGCTGAATGGAGCAAGTGCAGGGGCGCAGACCAGGAGGAGGCGTTTGGAGTTGGGGAGCCTGTGTGGCATCCAGGGGAGCCAAGGGGAGCACCAAGAGCTGGGGGACAGCTGGAGGCTGTGGGCATAACATGTAGACAGGTGGAACTCAGAATTGCAGCGTCCAAAGAGTGTACTTATGGAACAAGGATAAAATTGAAAAGGAGAAAAGGCCAAGGGAATTCCTGAGGAACTTCAAGGCTTAGAGGTTCCGGAGGTGAGAAGCAGCCAAAGAAACAGAAGAGGATGTGACTGGACTGGGAGGAAGACCCGGTGAGCGGGAGAAGGGTGACGGGTCAGTAAATTCTCCTGAAGCTCATGTGGGATGAGGGGTGGAACTTGACCATGGGGCCGGTCACCGTTGACCTTGAGGCAGCAGTCTGGGTGGCATGGAGAACATGAGCACCAGCTGAGGCAGACTTAGAGGAGGAGGGGCTGTCTAGGTGTGGTGGCACACACTTGTAATCCCAGCACTCAGGAGGCTGAGGCAGGAGGATTCCCAGGAGTTTGAGGCCTACCTGGATTACATAGTGAGTTTAGGACCAGCATGGACTACAGAGTGAGACTTTCTCTCAATACAATAAAATAAAGAGGATGACAGGGCAGAGACTGTGGGCCTCCCAGGCTGTGGGTTGGGGGCCAGAAAGCCCCTACCCCAGCAGGGAAGAACATTGACAATTTAAGAACACAGGAGTCTGGAGCACAGCACTCGGTAGCCACAGCCAGAGCATAATCAACTCCCGCTGACAGAGGCAGAGTGGAGACACAACCTGGTGAGTGGCTAGGGGTCAGGTGTCCTGGGCCAGGAACCCCTTCTGGATCCACAGAGTCTCTTTCTGCAGCCCAGGAAACAGTGGGGCCCTCAGCTAAGGATGAGGCCGTGCTGAGGGCTTAAAGAAAGAGGGAGACACTGTCGAGCTATAGGAAAAACTAGGAAATACGCAGACAGTGGGCTCACCAGGCACTAAAGCCCACCCAGGCCAGGGCCCCGGAGCCCACTGGGAGGCGATTCAGCACTTGGGGGCTTCACCCCGCTGGAGCTCAGCATCTGGGAGCCAGAGGAGAGTCGGTGTCAGCCAGGGCCAGGATAGTGCAGGGACAGCAAAGGCTGTGACCACTCCCCACGGACCCCTCCAGGGCTGGAGATGCATGAGGGCCAGGGCAAAGTGACCACAGTGAATGGGAGACGAAAGTCCCTGTCACAGCCCCGGTGCCGCCAAGGACTTAGGGAAGGATGAGAGCTGGAGGCAATGAGGAGGAAATGGGGGGCACAGGAAACAGATCAGGGTGGTGAGGTCCTGGGTGGTGTAGCAGGGTGCCCGCCTGTGTCCTGTTAGGAACCAGACTGCACAGCAGGACATGAGCAGTGGAATCTTGGGGAGATTCACCTGTACTTATAGCCGATTCCCACGGCTGGCTTACCACCCGCGCCCTGCCTCCTGTCAGATCAGGAGCAGCATTAGATGTTCGCAGGAGCCCGAACCCTCCCGTGGACTGCACACGCACACTCCTTATGAGAATCTAGTGCCAGATGAACTTAAGGAGTACTGGGGTGGTGATGCACTGGCCAGCAGCTGCAAATGCAGATTAACGTTAGTGGAGTGGTTTGACTGCAAAGAGACAGTCGTAAATCAATGGCTTGCAGATTCTCATCAAAACCCTATCTGTGCATGGCAAGTGACGATTAAGCTGCATCTGGCAGCAGGCTTTACAGTGGCAATGAAGTATGTAATTTAATTGAGATTTTGTATTAGACTTGCAGTTGATTCTGTAACTCATTGTGGACAGTAGTGTAGTTGTTTCATTATATATTACAATGTATTAAGATAGAAATTAAATGCACGGTAAACAATACACTGAAGGCTGAAGGAATAGCACAGTGGTTAGAGCCCTTGTCTAGCTAGCACAAGGCCCTGAGTTCCTATAAACTATAAACAAGGCTCGGTAAACTAGCATGGTGGAACACACTTGCAATCCCAGCACTCAGGAGGCTGAGGCAGGAGGATTGCTGTGAGTTTGAGTCCAGCCTGGCTAGATAGTGAGTTCAAGACCAGCCTAGACTCCAGCATGAGACCCTGTCTCAAACAAAACAAAACAAAACAAAACATAATACATTCAAATCATCCCCCAGCCATCTCTCCTTCTCTACTCTATGGAAAAACTATCTGTCAAAAAACCTGTCCCTGGTACCAGGAAGGTTGCGTGGGGCGTGGCTGTGTGTGGGAAGTGGACAGGGCGAGGAGGACAGGGTCTCTGGAGGTCAGGCCACAGAAATGATATTACAACCATTTCTTCCTCCAAAGATCCATCAGGCTGCTTCTGTCCCAATGTTTAGATGTACAAGATGTGATTTTTAAATGGTGTGTTTAAATTTTTAAAAAATTATGACAGTAAAAGACACAATGTCCTTAATTCCCCCCAGTCCTCCTCTTGCTTTGAACATCCTATCGCATCCTTCGTGCCTTTCTCAAACGGTTCTCAAAGTCCCCTCGCACGAGAGTCTGTACTGGAGCCTCGACGCTGCCTCGGTGCCTTGGCTCCCATTCAAAACATTGAGTTCTAGTGGCCATTTTGACTTGGCCAGATCTGGTGAATAAGGTGGGTGAGTACATGCTGCCTTTCTATGGCAATCTACCTGCCTCAGCCTCCTGAGTGCTGGGATAACAGGCATGTGCCACCGCACTCAACTAATTTTCTGTGTCGCATCCCAGCTACCCTGGCTGGGTGGGAGGGCCCAGGGTGGCTGAAGTGATGAGGAGTTGGGCTGGAGAGATGCTTGCTGGCTGGGGCATGAGCCCAGTGCTTCACACATGCTAGGCAGGCACTTCAACCACTAGCTTTAAAAAACCCATGTCGGCCTTTCTGTTGGATGGCGCGCAGCAGCAGCAGTCACCGTATTCACGATCAGACCCCATCCTGACGTTCGGGAAAGGGGACTCCCAGACCTGCTTTGGAACATGACCAGATAATGGGGGAAGTACGGGCATAGCCAGGAAAATATTTGAGAGGAACATATAGCAATGTGTCGCTTACATTTAAACATCCACAGTATTTCCCTATCACCACTGTAAATCAAGAAACGAAACACATCCCTCTGCATAGTTTTCCAGGGAGAAAAGACAGCAGAGAATCGAATTCAGTTGGCAAGTGGGATAAACATCAAGCCCGTAGCAAGTGATGTCATACGGTCTTAAGAGGAGGTCTCATAAGGTTGGGTGTTGAAGAGTCAATAGGAGTTCGTTAGCTGAGGAAGGGGTAGAAAAGCATTTAAAGAACAGAGAGCAGCATCAGTCGGGGCCCGAGGGTGTGGAGTGCCCCTGGCGGAACTCAGGCCCACGTGTGGCCTGGGTGGAGGAAGGACTTCCAGGGAAACGGGCAGCCGGCCAGAGCCCATGCGTGGCTCATGAGGCTCATACTATGCCAGGCTTGCCTTGCAGACTGTTTCTCTAACTCTCGTGCTTTAAATTTTTCCAGGACTTATGCGTTACGAATGCAAATTCCAGGACTCCACTGTTCCAGAACCCTGGGGTGAGGCTGGAAGCTGAGTTTTCCTAGCCCAAGGGATTCTGATGCGGGTGGGCTGTGTTTAGAAAACCTGGCCACCTGTACTGTTTCCGGGGCTACCGCGGGCTGGGACATGACTAGACCTGTGTCGCAGCCCGGTTACCCTGGCTGGGTGGGAGGGCCCAGGGTAGCTGAAGTGACAGGGACATGGGCTGGAGAGATAGATGCTTTCTTTCTTTCTTTCTTTGAGGCAGAGTCTCACTCTGTAGCCCAGGCTGGTCCTGAGCTCACTACAGAGCCCAGGTTAGCCTCAAACTCACAGCAATCCTCCTGACTCAGCCTCCCAAGTGCGAGGATCACAGGCACGTGTCACCCAGCTTACATGGTGCTGGGAAATCAAACCCAGGGCCTCGTGCTTGTTAAGCAAGCGCTTTGAGCACTGTGCTATTCCTCCAGCCCAAGAGGTGTTCCTCAGAGGGGTGGCGGGGTCCTGGGAGTGGAACAGGGAGTATCAGGGGACAGAGATGGCCACTGGCTGCCGCCTTGCTGATGCCTATGAATGGCTGAGACCACAAACAGGAGGCTGGCTTGCAGCGCCCCCCACAGTGAACAGCCTCAGCACGGGCGTCACTGTGGTTTCAGGAGGGCTCACTCGCATGCTCCCCACTCCCAAAGGCCCTGATCTGAATCTTCTCTTTGATTTTCTTTTCTCTTTCTTTTTTCAAAACAGGATCTGACTCTGTAGCCCAGGCTGATCCTTAATTCACTATGGAGCCCGGCCTGGCTCTAAACTCATAGCAATCCTCCTGCCTCGGCCTACTTGTATGGGATTACAGGAGTGCGCCAGCACACCCGGCTATTATGTGGTGCTAGAGGGTTGAGCCTGGAGCCTTGCGCTTCCTAGGCAAAGGCTTCAGTCACAGAGCTGTGCCCCAGCACATCTTTTCTTCTTCTTCTTCTTCTTTCTTGTTGCTGAGATTAAACTCAGGACATCACTCTTGCTAAGCTCGTGTTCTGCCGCCAACTCCATCCCAGCCCTCCTGTGGTCCTGGGGATTAAATCCAGGGTCTTCACACTGAGAAACTCCCCAGCCCTTGTAGTTATTTTCTTTTGAAACCAGATCTCACCAAGTTGCTAAGTCGTCTAGGCTAGGTTCAAACTTGGACTCCTCCTGCCTCAGCTTCCCAGGTTTCTGGGATGACAGGTCTGTGCTGCCAGGCCCAATTGTAAACCCTTCTTTACAGGTAGAGCACTGGCATTGGCAGCACTTCCTGCTTACCTGGCACTGGCAGCCTGGGTGCAAGGACAGCTCATCCTCACAGCCTCAGGGGCCCGGGGCAGTCAGAGCTCCACAGCTGGAACCTCCAGGGGGACGAGTCCAGCAGGTGGCGGCACCCTTGTGGGCGGCATCTTCCCCTCCCCTCCTGATCCTCGCAGAAGCCCGTCCTAGGCAGAGAGAGCATGTTGGAACGTCAAGGTCCCATGATCAAGCCATCCGCCCCATCCCAGCTCTGAGGCTGGCCACTAACTTGCAGGCCGGAGACCCTGCATCCAGCCAAAGCCCCACTCCACAGAGCAATACATGGAAGCCACAGAACACAACACGTGCAACGTGCCGGCCACCTTGCGGCCGAGAGCTCGCAGTCCCGCCCTGAGCTGACCCACTTTTCAGGACCTCACCTCGCACGGTTTCTCTGTGCGGGAACTTTCCAACCCTGCCTCCCACTGGGTATCACATCCTTTGGTGCCTTCCTAGCTGGGAAACTGAAGGCAGCGCAGTTCTTCAAAGAATGATTTTTTTTTTTTTTTTTTTTTAGTTGTGACTTAACTTTAACTGCAATTTGGCTATTAGTGAAGCCAGGTTCCTATGTGCTCTCTGACTTTAAAGTCCATGGCAGGGTTGGAGGACAGACTCAGTGGTCAGATACTTGCCAAGCATTCAAGACCTTGGGTTTGATTCCCCAGCACCACACAAAAATTAGCAGGGTGTGGTGGCACACACTTGTAATCCCAGCACTCGGGAGGCTGAGGTGGGAGGCTTGCCTGGGCTACATAGTGACTTTAGGTGCTGTCTGGACTATAGAGAGAGATCCTGACTCCATAAATAAATTAATTAAAAATAAATAAAATCTATGGAGAAGTGGAGTGGGGGGAGTGCCCAGACAGCTCTTACTAGGGCTGAAGGGCTCCTCTCCTGCCAAAATGCTGTCCTCAGGGCTCTATTTATTCATTCATTTAAAAAAAAAAAAACATATTCAACCACAGGAGTTTAGAATTGGGAACGGGATGGTTAAGCCGTGCTGGGGAATTTTACATGTAGAAAGAGGAGGGGCAAAAGACAGTATGAACAGGAGGAAGGCAGGGGCTCTTTCATGATTAAGGCGGACTTTTTTTTTTTTTTTTTTTTGAGAAAGGATCTTGCTCTGTAGTCCAGGCTGGTCCTGAACTCACTGTGTAATCCAGGCTGGCCTCGAACTCACAGCAAGGACCAAATCCCAGGCCTTATGTTTGCTAGACAAGCACTCTAACCGCTGCAGGGCTCATAGGATAGTGAATGTAAGCAACACAAATGGGTATTTTTAGGATTTTTGCCTTTTGTTGTTGTTACACTGGTGGTTGAACCCAGAGCCCTCACAGTGCGTCACATTCCCAGCCATTTTTCTTTTTAAATGTTGAGTCAGGGTTTCACTAGGCCACTAAGTTGCTCAAGCTGGGCTCAAACTTGCCATCCTCCTGCCTCAGCCTCCCAGAATGCTGGGATTACATGGGGCACCATCGTGTCCTGCTCCTAACTTCCTTCTTTATTAGCGAGGGCCTGGCCCCTCAGTCCTTATGTGCCGAGCCTGAACCTACCTGCACATGACCATCCCCTCCCTCCCCGCGTAGGGACCTCCTCATCCTGCCAGGCTGTGAGGCCATTGCTGCCGCCACCCCTGCCCTGGGCCACGCTCTCCACCCGCTAACGCTCCGACACCCAGCACCAGGTCCCCTCCATCTCCCAGCTCCCATGTGGGTCCCTCTGCCCTGGCTCCTACGCCATCCCCCGCCACGCCACCACCTCGCCGCACTCCGCCGGGCCGGCTACCTCACCACATAGCCCCCTGGCCTCATGCCTAGGCGACCACCATGGAAGGCATGCTTAACACACGCTGCCCGCAGACACCAGGGTAGCGGTCGGCAGATCATACTGAGGACAACAGAAGCCTTTGTCCCCCAAATCCACAGAGGTTTCTTATTGCATCATTAAGATATTACTGATCGGTCTTGTAACACAGGACCATGTTTCTGTGGCTGGGTGGCTCTAAGCCTCTACTCACAGGCCTGCTGAACTCTTTTTTCTGAGACATAGACACCATTCCAAGTTGTCTGATATCTCTGTGGTCTGTGTGTGTGCGCGCATGCTGCTGGGATCTAGCCCAGGGCCTTCTTGTTGAACTATATCCCCAGCATATTTTTTAATTTTTGATTTTGAGATAAGGTCTCACTAAGTCACTAAGTTGCTCAGGGAGGACTAGAACTTGCAATTCTCCTGCTTCAGCCTCCTTACAGGCCTGCATTACTGGGCCCACCTCCATAGTTGCATTTTAATGCATTTCTGGAAGGCTGGGTGGAAGAAAAGCCACAGCTTAAGTCTTGCGCAGGGACCACGGCTCACCACACTCCCCCGGCAGCCGCTGCCACCACATACCTGGGGCCTAGGAGGCAGGGAAGGGAAGAAGGAAGAAGGGAAGAGGGGGAAGGGAGGAAAGAAAAGAAGGAAGAAAAGGAAGGAGGGAGAAAGGGAAAGGAGAAGGGACGGAGGGAGGAAGGAAGGGAGGGAGACGCGGGAAGAGAGGAAGGAAGAAAATAGGAAGAAGGGAGAGGAGACGAGGAGAAAGGAAGGGGGGAAGAGGAAGGAGGGACCAGGCAGTGACGCTGACTCCGAGGGGACCCAGGGAAGTCTCTAGTTCCCAGGCCGCCACGCAAGCCGAGCTGGGCTGGACCCGGGTGCGGAGGGAGAGAGGGACCAAAGCTCCCCTCCATGTGTGCACGTGCGTGCGTGAGAGGTCATGCCCATGTGTGTGTGAGGTCATGTCTGTGTGCGTGTGTATGTGTGTGTGCGTGCAAGGTCATGCCCGTGTGCATGTGTGTGTGCACGCAAGGTCATGCCCACATGCATGTGTATATGCGTGTGTGCATGTGTGCGTGCGTGCAAGGTCATGCCTGTGTGCGTGTATGTATGTGTGCACGTGTGTGCACACAAGGTCATTCTCATGTGCGTGTGCATGGTCACACACGGCACCCTGGGCAAACCAAGCCCTGTCTGTGAGGTGAATTTCCATGGCAGGGAGGGAGCAGAGGGTAACGCGCGGGGCAGAAACACCTGTCGGACACCAGATGCTCCCTTGCCATCCTAAGCCCACCAGCTGCACACAGGAGCAGAGACAACAGCTCCCCTCCCCACGCGTGCCACAGGGTGGACTCGCACTGTCTCAGGGTGGGAGGGCCGAGCTAGTCCGGGGAGAGCTGAGGTCTTTGCAGCCCAGAGGACCGTGCAAGTAGCATCAGCGCCTCGCTGACCGGCATGCCACCGGCTGTCCCTGAGACACAGCTTATGCATCCCCAAAGCCGCGCGTGCTGGGGTGAGCTCTCTGCCACCGCACACTAACCCACACGCCCACCCACGGCGGCTGGGAAACATCGCTAGGATACTCACACCAAGGCCGGTCTGAGCCTGAGGTGCCACTGCGTGGACACCTGTCACCAGGAGACCACCCGCGGCTGCACAGCAACAGAAGCCCCGTTGGTGCTGGCGCCTGCTAAGGAACGGGAAGGGAAGCCCACCCGCTCGTGCCCTGGCCTCTGCCGCGCCCAGGGCTCTGCTTCCGGCGGCTCCTCCGACCACGCCAGCCCTGGCTCCTTTGCACCTGCGACAGGACTGGACGGAGCAGCCAGGAGACCCCAGGGCTCCCCACCCTCGCTTGGTCTTCAGAATCCAGCCTACCCTCGGGAGTCAAAAAGTAAAAGCAACAGCCGAAGTCTTGACCCTGATGTTGAAAAACAATGTCTGGAAACAGTTTTCTCATAGCAGAGGGGAATTTTTCAAAAGGAGGCAGGAGCTCTGCCAGCGCGCACTGGCCGCCGGCACCGCCGCGCGGGGCAGAGCCGTCAGCCGGGCGGGACGGCGACAGCCCCGAGAGACGGTCTCCTTCTGGTTCCCAAGGACATCGAGCCACAAAAAAGCCGGGCACAAACTCACTAGTGTCCTTCGGTTGGAGATGACACCTGGGCGGCCGCCCCCGCACGCCGCGGCCACAGCGCAGCCCCCGCCCGCAGAATCCCGGCAGCGCCGGCTCGGGATCGGAGCGGCTCCGCACGGCTGCAGATGGCGGAAAGGGGCCCAGCAGACAGCCCACGCGCGGAGCAGGCGCCAGGCTTCCGATGGCGGCGCGCAGGGGCACGCTCAGCGGGAAGTCTGCAGGCGGCGAGGGGACGCGCGAGGGGTGGCAGGGGGGCCCAGAGAACTGCCACCTGGAGGGCGGCTCCGCCTACAAGTAGTCAGGTGACCTCTGCTGAGCTCTTGGGGACTCAGGCTTCTCAACCGCCAAACGGGCTAACAAGGTGACCTCCCAAAAGTAGGCGATTAAGTGAGATGGCAATTTAGACCCCAGGAGGGGAGGCACACGCTTACTTGAATACGCGTTTCCTTCCTACAGAGAGGCGCGTGCCCAGTTTAGCAAGGCCCCAGCAGGGCCTGGGGCGGGGGCGCCGGGCAGCCTGGGGCCCTTCCCGGGTCCTCTTTTCCTGTCAGATGCACGCTCTCACCAGCAAGCTAAGGACCCCTGAACGCAGTCCGTTTCCCCCTTCCTGTCCCCCTTTTCTCAAAGGACCCTATGCAACGCTGAGCAGGCATTTGGGGGGTCTTTGGGGCTCAGGTCTTGCAGTGAAAAGCCACCTCTAGCTACACTGTCCTTTAAAAAAAATTACACTGGGGATCAAGCGCAGGACCTTCGTGCTGAGCTACAATCCCAGCCCATTTTTATTTTTGATTTTGAGACAGGGTCTCGCTTAGTCGCCAAGTTGCCCAGGCCAGGCTGGAACTGACCGTGCTCTTGTCTCAGCCCCCAGAGTGTTGGGCTCTCAGGCTGCACCGCCTTGGCCCTGCTTTTCACAGGGATCCCTCTGGTGACAGTGTGGAAGTAGTAACGGACCCTGGGACTAATGTGATCCAGTGGGACCCTGTTGAGGCGGGGTGGGCTTTGCGTGGGTGGCTCTCCTGGAATTGTTACGTCTCTTTTCTTTTCTCTTCTTGTGGTGCTAGGGATGGAACCCTGGCCCTGGGCTATATACCCCCAGCCCCTTTTTTGAGATAGGGTCTCCCTAAGTCACTAAGTGACTCAGGCTAACCTTGAACTTACTATCCTCCTGCCTCAGCCTCCTAGACTCCTGGGGTTCCTGAGACTGCGTTCATAAGCAGCAAGACCCAAGGCCCAGGGCAGGGCAGCTGAGCAGTAGCGCCTGACCTCCCCCCTCCAACCCCCACCCCCCCCCACCCCCCGCCGCCCCGGCGGAGAAAGTGACGGGGTGGGGGGCTTTCCCCAGTACCCTGCAGACTGCAGCCAGGAGGAGGTGGGCACAGGCGGGCACAGGCGGGGCAAATCTGCAGAGCAGGTGAGCTCAGCTCGGAAGAGCTCTCTTTACCTGGTGGTGATGTCCCAACGGAGAAGGCCACCTCCGCGGAGAGACTTAGCACTTCCCAGAGGAGCCGCGGCCTCCCGGAGCTAAGGGCAGGTGAGAAGGGAGGACCGAGGACCGGCCAGGGGCCAGAGCACAGCAGCGCCTCCCCAGCGGGACCGTCCAGACTCGCCAGCGGTCGTCCCTGTGGGTGCCTGGAAGCCCTGGGCAGCGTGCACAGCCACAGGCAGACGCCAACGTCACGGTTGTGTCAACAGGACAGCCCGCCTGGCCCGCTAGCTCTCCCAGCCCCCGGTGGAAGGGCGCCTGTCCCACCGGCAGGGACAGAGGGAAGGCCGGCGCTGAGTGGCGGAGGGAGGCATCGCGGGTTGGGGGATGTCTCCCCAGGAAGAGGGTCGGAGGCGCTATTTTGTGACTGACTAGCCCTGCGAACCGCGCAGGGACCCAAAGCAGATGGAGCCCGCGGTCGCGTTCGCGGCAGAACATTATTCACAGCAACTCGTGGCAAAAATAAAACTGCCTGCGCTGGAGCCACAAATAGGTCTGCTGTTTCCGGGCTTGGTTTGTCTTTGCCCTGGTCTTCCAGGGAGGTGGGGAGAGGTGAGGGGTGTGGCGTGGGGAGCGGCTGGGTAACAGTCCGGCTGGCCCCGGGAGAGGAGGATCTGTGGGCAGGTGCTGTGGCACAGGCCCAAAGTCCCAGCAGGCTGGGAGGCTGAGGCAGGACGATCCCAAGCTCAAGCCCAGCCCGGGCAACTTAGCCCAAGATAAATCCCGAGAACAGAACTCTCTCAGCCGTGTGCATCCCGCCAGCCGGGGAATCTCCCGGGCTTCTAGGCGCCCACCCTGCCTGAGTTGGTGGGGTGCCTCCCACGGAGCCGTGAGGTTCCAGAGCACAGCTCTTACACACCATGTGTGAAAGAGAAACGCCCCTCTAGCACACTCCGTGGGCCTGTCTCCCTCTTGTTGGGTCGGCCCCAGTGGGCGCGTGACCTGCTCCCCGCCCAGAAGTCACAGAGGTGTGAAGCAGGGAAGCAAGTCCAGTCTGGGGGTGCAGGCCTGTTCCCCCTGCACTCCGGAAGGCAGAGGCAGGAGGATTGCAAGTTTGAGCCCAGCTTGGGCGACTTAACAACGGGAGAGACCCTGTCTCAAAATCAAAATTAAAAAATAGGCTGGGGATAGCACTCAGCGCTCAGTGCAGAGGCCTGGCTCAATCGCAAGAAAACAAAATACATATATGTATATGAAGAAAAGAGCTGGAGGAATAGCACAGTAATTAAAGTACTTGCCTAGCCAGTGCAATGCTCTGAGTTAAATTCCCCAACACCACATAAACTGGGTGTAACCAGCGCTCAGAAGGCTGAGGCAGGAGGATTGCTGTGAGTTCAAGGTGAGCCTGGCCTGCATAGTGAATTCAGGATCAGCCTGGACTATAAAGTGAGACCCGGCCTCAGAGAAAGAGAGAGAGAGAGAGAGAGAGAAAGAGAGAGAGAGAGAGAGAAGCAACCCCAGCAGGACTGGTGGGAGCGGCCCTTCTCAATACACCTCAGAAGGGCCCAAATAGACCACAGCTGCAGACCAAGCTCAGCACTGAGAGAGTCAAAAGCCCCAGCCTCAAATCCTCCCTGACACGCCCCCCTGCAGCCCCTCACCCTTCCCGGGATGTATTTTTCCCCATAATTACTATTTTTATTTGCAATACGTGATAACTACCTTTGCCTTGGAGATGGTGCATGTGCTCCTCAGAGTGCGATCATCTTCCTCCCCTCACTCCCTCCCACCTGCCCCAGCCCCAGATCGGCCTGTACTAGAATCCATCCTAAAGGGACTCTTCCATCCAGTTCCAGGGCGCTGCAGACCCGAATAGGGTGTGCAGTGACCCAGAGGAAGCGGCGCTCCTGATCAAAGGCAGCCCCCGAGCCAAAGGGCCCGGGAGTACTCAGGGACCCCATGACATGGCCTGGGACCGAAAGGTCACTACAGCATACACACAGCTCCCAGCACAAGCAAAAGCACAAAGCGTAAGGACTTCTCTGCCCCTAGTATGTGAGGGGCATGTCTGCACGGCTGCCGTGGGTTACAACAGGTGAGAACAGAGAGCTCCCAGGCCAGCAGAGCAGGGGGAGTAGGGCAGGAAGGAAAGGGGCCTGTGGGGTGTCTGTCTGTATCTGCCTGAAGAAGTGTGCAAGCTCTTGTGGCCTTCCCTACCATCCTACTCTCCCCCCAGCTGACACGGAGTCTCTCTGGGGACAGGGACCATGAGACACAGAGCTCTGGCCCCTGGGGAGTCTGCACTAAACCGTGCGTGAGGATAGAGGAACTTGGAGGCTAATTCTCCCTCACACAGAGCTCACCTGTGTTCAACGTGGGTGCGTGTGTGCCAGGCTCTGCTACCACTTGCAAGGGACTTCACTGCTACAGCTGTGTGGTAAGGCCCCCTAAGTTCTTTGTTTTTTAACCTCCTTGGAATCACAGGGACATTTGCTGAGTGTTTTACGTGTCACTTTCTCATTGCGGGGACACAATATTCAATATCTACATTATAGAGGCAGAGAGGTTCAGGGCAACTCATGGCCTCAGAGGTCTCAGTCCACGCAGGGTAGCTGGCAACAGCAGAGGGCTCGGCCGGAAGAAAGCTGTTCACCCCGTGATGGCCAAGGAGACTGCCTGGGTGGGGGGAGGAACTCGGAGGTGGCACTGCAGCCTTGCAGGCCAAGTCTTCATGTCTGACCAGGCCCCACCTCCTAACAGCTTGTGAAATCAACAGATCAGTCCACATGATCCACTGACCTCCCACAATTCAGTCACCTTCCCGACACAGGAGGCTTTGGCAGATCTTCCAGAACTGTGGGAGGTAAGCAGATCATTTGGATCAATCTGTTGATTAAAAGGACAGGATTTCTTCCTTTACAAAAAATCTGGAAGCCGGTAATGTTGGTGGAGCCTGTAATCCCAGCATCTGGGAGGCTAGTGCAGGAGGGCCCACGTCTGAGGCCCTGACACAAAAGAAAAGGAAAAAGAAAAAAAGTGTGGAAATTATCAGTGAGTGGAAGGCATTCAAATGCCTTCATATATCTTCCTTTCCTTCATATATCTTATTCTTGTACGGTTTATTTTTCTCATATTAGAGAAAACCTAGGACAATTAACTTTCTGGGTTTGATTCACTTTGCTGAGCATAAAGGTCTCGGGTGCACCCATTCCCTACTAACGACTCATACGTGTCATTCTCTATGGCAGAGTAGTGTTCCACTGTGAGAACAAAATCTTTATAAACACATAACATTCATACAGGAAAAAAAGAACCCGAGCTCCTACCTCTCGTCACATACAAAATTTAAATTGAGATGAATCATAGATCCAAATATCTAAATTATAGATCTAAGATTACCGAGAACATTAGTTAATTTTCCATTGCTGTAGTGAAATATTTAAGGCTGGATACTTTATATGGCAAGAAGGTTTATTTCTCTTCCAATTTTGGAGAATGAAAGTCCAAGATGGGGAGCTGTATCCATCTGACCTCTGCTGAGGCTGAGCGATGGATACCACCCTGCCTCTTAAAAAGACTCACGACTCCACTGGGGTCACAGTAGGACCATGCTTCCAACTCATGAATCCTTGAAGAACATTTTCAAACCACGTCAAACCTTAACACAAAGCTTCTAGGGAACATGTTAGGGAATGTGCTGGAAAGCAAATAGGCCTTGAGATAGGATACGAGAAGCAAGAAAGAAGGAAAGAAGAAAAGGAAAGAGGAAGGGAAGGAGGGAGTGGAGGAGGAGGAGAAAGGAAGGAAAGAAGGAAGGAAGGAAGGAAGGAAGGATGGAAGGAAGGAAGGAAGGAAAGAGACAGATGTAGTGTCACATTCCTATAATCCCACACCTCTGAGAGGCTACAGCAGGAGACTCACAAGTTCAAGCCCAGCTTGGGCAACCTAAGAGACTTAGTGAGACCATTATCTCAAAAATAAAAACGAAAGTAATAAAAGAGCTGGGGATATAGCTCAGAGAAAAGGCCCTGGGTTCTATCCCCACTACCACTCCTAAAAAAATAAAATAAAATAAAGAAGAAGGAAGGAAAAAAAGAACATAAAGCAGAGCAGACTTTCTTAAAATGAACTCCTGGGTGTATCTCAGTGGTCAGAGTGCTTGCCTAGCAAGTGCAAGGCACTAGGCTCAGCTCCCCAGCACCACACAAGCTTGGGATGGTGACTCTCACATGTATCCCAGTGCTCGGGAGACTGAGGCAGGAGGATTGTCTTGAGTTCAAGGCCAGCCTGGGCTACATGGTGAGTTCATGACCAGCCTGGACTACAGAATGAGCCTCACAAAAAAAAAGAAGAGGAAGATGAACTCCCGTTCATCAAAGACACTATTACGAATGTTCCTTGGTAAGCCACAGAGTAGAAACACATCATTGCACTCATATACCCAATGAATGGGCAAGTACTTCCTACAGTTAAAGCAAGCAAAAGGAAGGAAAACTAAAGAAAGTCCAGTTTTCTAGAAACAGGCAAAAATCTTGAGCAAGTACTTTATAAGAGAAGACGTACAAGTCGCTAATAAGCTTATAAAAAGTGCTCAATGTCATCAATCGTCAGAACTCACACACGAAGGGCGAATTAAACCCTAACACCATTTTATACTCACTAGAATGTGGGTACAAAAGACTGTGAACAAGAGTGTCCAAGTGGTGATGGCATGTGTCATCACTGGAACTCTAGCAGCGCTGATCGGAGTGTCAAGAGCACGAGCATTTTGGAAACCCTGGGAGGGAGGTTCCTCTAACATTGGACACACCTCTTATAACCCAGGACCTTCACTCTTAGGTACTTTTCCATGAGAAATTAAAAGCTACATCCTCAAAAGGCCTCGTGTACAAATGTTCATAGCCATCTTACAAACATCCCCGACAGGAAGTGGTTCAGATATCCATCAAGAGGAAATTCAATGACTCATTGAAGTGTGTCCGTCTGATGGAATACTATTTGCCAATGAAAAGGAGGATCTTACGGCTACATGTAACAACATGAATAAATCTCAAATACACAGTGCTGAGTGACAAAAGGTAGACATGAGAATCTAATGCCTGGTGAGTTGAGGTGGGGCCGAGGTGATGATGCTAGCCCCACACCCCCAACACACTCTCCAGCCCTGGAGAAAGGGGATTTCTTCCACACAACCAGGCCCCAGCGCCAAAAAGGTTAGGGACTGCTGCTTGTGGTATTATAAACCAACTAAGTCACATCACACTTCCAAAAACTGGTTCTGGATTTTTTTTTCCGGCCACTATATTTCCACTGGAGAGGGTCCCAAGGTCCAGGCTACCACGGATGACGGGCTCCGCCTCCAGAAAGCTCAGGCCCACTGATGAACCAAAAAGACAAACAAAAACGTCACCGGCCCTCCTAACAGAAAAGCAGGCAACGACATGGGACATACCAACATTGTGATTAGCCAAAGAAATCCGAATTTTTGAAAATATTTACAATCTTCACCTACTCCAGCTGCCAACGTTTAAACATTAAAACAGTACTGGAAAGGGCACTCAGATATTTTGCTACTACAAATACCAGCTAGTAAAACTTCTGGTAAGCAATGGGCACAGTTCCCAGGGCCTTCTCTGGACCATCATGAGGTGGCCAGCCAGAGAGACACAAGTGCTGGGCAGGTTCTGTCATTTGTCCTAAATGGACATGTCCTAGTCCTTGAGAGCAGGGCCCTGTCTGCTCTACAAACACTCTGCCCTCCGGACTCCTTACCTAGATTATAGTCATGTGCTCTCCCATGTCCAAACAGCAGGAAAAAAAAAAAACTAATTCTGAGAAAGAATATTTTTGGAGTATTATCTTGGGACATAAAGTCTATGCACTCAGCTAGCTGTGCAGGCGTACTTGGCCAGCCCCGGTTTGGCCCTGCTCAGAACTGTCATTTCTAAGTTTTCCTTTGGAGATATTCATCAACTCGCATTCCAGGGCCCTGCGAAAAAGGGACTAGGGGAAAAAAAAATTAAATCCCTCTTCACGGAGATTGGCTGATGCCCGTCTCACCAAAACCACCAAGTTCCCACACAGATTTCCGCACCTGGAGCGGCCACGCTGCTCCCGAGCCACAGCCCGTGCAGCCTGCATTGTTAGAATGCTATAAAGTGGGGAAACATATTTGTTTTTTTTTCCCTGCCGGGAAGTCTGAATACACCCATCTCTCCTACCTTCACAAATGGGCCACATGAATACTTAGGAGCAAAGTGCTTACCATTACCAAATTAGTCAGAAGTCAACTTGGGGTGCCATGAAATTTGTATTATCCTTTTCCTGAAATAACTGGATTTTGGTAAATAACGTAGTTTTTTTTTTTTTTTTCACTTTGTCCACTGAACAACTAAGTCAACTCCGAGCAGTACCAACACGCAAGCTGGGGTTGTTACGAGAAGCTACCCTGGCTAGCAGAGGCTCTGAATTCTTGCCAAGGAGGTTCTCTAACTTGTATGACAGCACCTCCCCTTCTATTCAATTCAGTTCTGCTCAAGGTGTTTGACTACGTGTCTGTTTTCCTCACAGAAATAGGATCCCTGAAGCAGGGTCTATGCCTTGCTTGTTTGGTATCAGTTGAGCTGAGAAATACGTTGACTTATATTTAAAATTGTTATTACAATTTTAAAGAATATTGGTGGTTTTTAAAGTTGTTTTCTCCTAGAATGACTCTTTTTGAGAATATGCATTTTATATATATATATATATATATATATATATATATATATATATACATATATATATATATATATATATATATATATATGACATTCAACTTGGATATTGGTTGTATACGATTGTTTCTCGAATTTTTGTCAAATACCTCCAGCCAGTCATTTGGGACTGGATCCATAGGGACAGCAGTGTGGCCTCGGGCTGCTGGAGCCCTGTGCTGCTGTTCTGCTGGACCGCCTGTCTGCAGACCCTCACTGGCACATAGCAAGCACCTTGCCTATACGCAACACGGTAATAATGACTTACCTATAACAGGCTTAAGGCGCATGTGGGACATCTGTGTCATTACTGTCACATTATAAAGAAGCACTCTTAATTTTCTTTTATAAAACCAGAATAGGCTGGCCCTGGTGACCCAGGCCTGTAGTCCTAACACCCTGGGACGCTGAGGCAAGAGGATCACAAGTTCAAGCCCAGCCTGGGCAATGTAACAACTTAGCAAGATCTTCTCTTAAAAGGAAAAAAAAAAAAAAAAAAGGCTGGGACCAGACTGTTGAGCTGCTCACCAGTGACTCACGACATCACCAGTTGCTCCTATGTCATGGTGGGGCACAGGGAGGCCTGGGCAGGTGAGCACACGGAAGTGCAGGCCACCACTGTCCCTCCCACCTGCCTTGCCCTGTGCCTCTCTTCCCCAGCTGCTCCCAGATGGTCACCTTCATAATTAACAAATAAACATAAATTAGGCATTGCCCTAGGTTCTCGGAGCTGTTCTAGCAAATTCTGGACCATGAGACAAGGGGTCTTGGGAACCCCAACTCACAGAAAGAAGAAAGAATGCTGAGACTTGGCCCATGGGAACATGGGGAGCAACACAGCTGGGTTTTTCTGCGTAGGCTGGCACTTCCTTCATCTGTCTTCCACCATCCTGCGCCAGGCCAGCACAGCTTCCCTTGACTGTGACCTGTCCCCAGCTCTTCCAGCTTCTGTGCCACGCTTCAGCCGGGCAGGGGGTCTGCCCAGCCCCTTACGTTCTAAAACCACGGGGCTCAGCGCTGGCACAGTCACAGCTCTTCAGAGTACAAAGGTACATCAGAAGAATTTCAAAACCAGCCTCCCTCCCTCCCGTGCAGGCTGGTGCACACACCCAGAACTCCACCTGCAGGCAGAGAGGCACCTTCGGGTTCCTTATTTTTTGATGACATCAAGTGGTGGTTTGTTTCTCCCCAGGTAGATTTTGTTTTGGTTTTATTTCTTGTCTGTCTGGATTTTGTGATACTAGGGACTGAACCCAGGACACCATACCCCTGAGCCACATCCACAGCATTTTTTATTTTTTATCTTGAGACGGGGTCATACAATGTTCAGGCTAGCCTCAAACTTGTAATCCTCCTGCCTCAGCTTCCTGAGTAGTTAAGATTACAGGCATGTACTATTCTTCCCAGGTTTCAGGTAGGTCTTTCATGAAAGTTATTTAGCAGGCTGTTTGGTGATCTAATCCGAAACAAGTTTATGGTACAAAATACTTTACCTGATGATCAAGAATAAAGTCATAACTTTTTTAAATA
This sequence comes from Ctenodactylus gundi, assembly GCA_004027205.1. NCBI lineage: Eukaryota > Metazoa > Chordata > Mammalia > Rodentia > Ctenodactylidae > Ctenodactylus > Ctenodactylus gundi. Next base: position 59,107 of record PVKB01006514.1, read on the forward strand.
AACTGCCCAAAGACTCTAAGTTAAACATTGTTGTTCATGTACTTTTTTTTTTTTTTTGAGGCAGGGTCTCATTCTACAGTCCAGGCCAGTCTTGAACTCACTATGTAGCCCAGTCTGGCCTCGAACACATGACAATCCTCTTGCCTCAGCCTCCCAAATGCTAGGATTACAGGTGTGAACCACCACACCTGGCTTATGTGGTGCTAGGGAATCGAACACAGGGCCTTGGGCTCACGAGGCATGCACTTTAAATGCTAAACTATTCTTCCAGCCCCTGTTCATAGACATTTATACCCCACTAAGATGAAGGGAGAGGATGGGATATCTCAGATCATCAGACATCGGATTTGCAAAAGGAGCACACAGTCTACATCCCTCATATGCATAGTTCATGGTAGGGACTGAGCTCCTGTGAGACTGTAATATCCCACTGATTCTACAGAAGGCGGAGCTCAGGTGGTAATGTGAGGAACGGGAAGCAGCTGTACATACAGTTAAGCTTTGCCAGCTGCCCCCCAGCCCACTTCCTCCTGTACAGCCTGGTTCCTAACAGGTGATAGACTGGTACCAATCTGGCTGGAGAGCTTGGGATCCTTGACACAAGGCACATGAAATCCTGAATGGAAAAAATAATATTTCAAGGAAGAGATAAAAATAAACAGAAAGAGAAATATGAAAATACCATTGCTAGGCACTATTTAAC
>PVKB01006515.1:0-59753 GCA_004027205.1 Ctenodactylus gundi
CACTCAGAGAGGCTGGAAGCAACCACATTCCAGTCGTACTGAATACACCTAAATTCACTGCTTTGTTTCTAAATAAAAGAACCTAGGATACCTTACATCAGTAGATGATTTCAGGCTCAGGATTCTGAAGACATTAGCTGGGCCAGTTGTTTTATGTTTACCCAAATTGAAGAAATCACACACAAAAATAGGACATGAAAGAAAAACACAAACAGCCAGGCAAAACTCTAAGAGGCAAAGTTGAAATAATTTAATCAGTAATTATAGAAATGTAACTCATACTAAATAACTAAAATAAATATCTATGAAGCCATAATCATAAATAACTAAATGTAACAGCTCTTCCTTATAGAACAGTTCTAATTAGTAATTTTAGAGTTAACAAGGAAATCAGAAAATATATACAGTAAGATCCACAAATGACTGCTACAATAAGTGAAAGTTTGAGCACAAACAGTAATCTCAAAGTTATTACCCCCTAGAATATTAATTGCAAAGGGGAAAAAAAGAGGAATTTTCTGATGGAGAAACCCAGAAGACAGTATTTTAATTTCAGCAACTCAGCTTCACATCACCAATAATAAAACATACTGACAGCATGTATTCCCTTTTATTATGCTCTGAGAAAGGCACATAATCTCAATGGTCTTCATGTTACAGAAGTCTCCTTCCTGTTTCTTTTAATATTTCATGGGATCTTAAAATTATGTCTCTACAATCCATAATTTTACATTCATATTATTGCCATTTCTCATGATATTTTTGTCTTGAATATATTGCTCATTTTGCCTTGGGGTTATTAATTTCTAAACCTGGACTTACTCAAAACTTCTGTTAGATAGTAAATAAAAATTGAGTATTGAGAAATGCTGTTTTCATGATCACCCAAAACTAGTGCCAACACAGATTTAAGATAGATCAACAACTGCTTAGAAGAGCTACTGCCTAGGCCCTTGGATAGAGACAGATGCTGTTGTCCCTCTGTCTCCTCCCTTCCTTCCTGCTTTCTTATGTCAATGACTGTCTCTAACTTTCTGTATTCTCTCTCTCTCTCTCTCTCTCTCTCTCTCTCTCTCTCTCTCTCTCTCTCTCTCTCTCTCTCTCTAAGCAGATCACAGCAGTTAAGGACAGGACTCTAGCTCCCCCTGTCTGGAAACCAACAGAGCTCTGCTACTTAGCCATGTCATTTTATGCGAATCATTTACCTCTTCAATAGCTAATGATGTTGAGCATCTTTTCATGTGCTTGTATGTTACCGGCATATCTTATTTGGTGATCTCTTTGTCAGAGCTTTTAGCCTCCTTTTTTTCACTGCACCTTTCATTTTTTGTGTAATTGAACTCCAAGAATTCTTTGCATATTCTGGATATGTGTTCTTAATGTGCTTTATGATTCACAAATATTTTCTTCCAGTTTGCGGTTTGTCTTTTCCTTGTCCGTTTTCCTCTGTAAAGACAGATGAGATGCTATTTGAGAGTTTTTGAGTAGAGGGATGGCCAATCTTGTTTCCATTTAAAAGATCATTCCAGCTGCTGTGTTAAGAACAGACAAGGGAGAACAGAGGCTTAACCAGCAACTGCTGTTCTAGTTATGAGTCAATTGTAAAAATCCAGGTAAGAAGTCATGATTTTCTGGAACAAGGTGGTAGCAGTAAGGGTGGGAAAAAGGTGCAGGTAGATATAAGTTGTACTACCATATTACGAGTGGGGCAGCCCTCTACGTCAGGTATGGGCAAAGATGGTGGCTGAGCTATCTGTTCAACAGGTAAAAATGCCATCAAAACTAATTTTAAAAAGTTGGCCTACTCTTACCATAAACCTGCAATTCAATGTCAGTATAAAATACTCCTCTGAAAAGAGACCACTTTTGGTCTCTTGGTCAAAGATCAGGTAGCTGAGGGCACTTGGGGTTGTCTATAGATCCTCTGTTCTGTTCCACTGGTCAACTAAAAAAAAAAAAATAAGTCACCGTTGCTTTGGAATGGAAATTGATGTCCAGAACCATAATGCCATCTGCTTTCGTATTGTTCAGGATTACTTTGGCTATTCAGAGTCTCTTAGATTTATATGAAGTTTCAGATTGTTTTCTCAAGTTCTGTGAAAAAATGTTGTTGGGTTTTTTTATAGGAATTGCATTAAATCTGTATGTCAGTTTTTGCAGCCTAGCCATTTTGACAATACTAATTCTGCCTATGCAGGAACAGGACGTGTCTTATCATTTTCTAATGTCCTCTTTAATTTCTTTCTTCAGCATTTTGTGGTTTTCATTGTAGAGGTCCTTCACTTCCTTGATTAGGTTTGCTCCCAGGTATTTAATTTTTTGGGGATCTATTGAGAATGGGATTATTCTTCTCAGATCTTTCTCAGTAAGTTTATTGTTAGTGTCGAGGAAGACTATGGATTTTTTGTGGAATTTTATATCTTACAAATTGTCTAATTTGTTAATTAGTTCTAAAGGTCTCATGGTAGAGTTGTTGGGTCTTTTATATAGAGAATAACGTCATCAGCAAATAAGGAAAGTTCCACTTCTTCCTTTCCTACATGCATTCCCCTTATTTCGTTCTTCAGCCTAATTGCTCTCATCAGGGTTTCACGTACTATATTGAGTAGGAGTGGTGACAGTGAACAGCCTTGTCATGTTCCTGATTTAAGGGGCATGCTTTCAATTTTTTCCCATTGAGAATAAAACTGACGGTAGGTTTTGTGTAAATGGTTTCTATCAGTTTGAGGTAAGGTCTTTGAGAGTTTCTTTTTATCATGAATGGATGTTGAATTTTATCAAAGGCTTTTACTGCATCTATTTAGATGATCATTTGATTTTTGTTCTTGTTTTTATTTATGTGGTGTATTAATTGATTTATATATGTTGAACCATCCTCATATCTCTGGAATGAAGCCACCTTGATGGTGATGTATGATCTGTTTAATGACTTGTTCAATTCTATTCATCTAAGGGGTTTCTGTGTGTAGGCTGCCAAAACTGACATTAGGGAGATTAGCGTAGAGTTTACATTCCTAGTTAAGTCTTTGTCTGGTTTTGGTATCAGGGTAATGCTAGTTTCCAGACACTAGTTTGACAATGTTCTTTCTCTTTCAATTTCATGATATAGTTTGAGACGTATTGATGACAGCTCTTCTCTGAAGTATGGGTACATTTCTAAGGTACATTCATCAAGTTTTTTATAGTTATATATTTTATCACTGCCTCAATTTCCATGCATGTTATGGGTCTATTCGAAGTTCTTAGGTCTTCTTTGACTCCTAGAATCAACACACATGGGATTATATCAAGGTAAAATTCTCCTGCACATCAAATAAAACAATTAGCAGGGTGAAGAGAGAACTGACAAAATGGAAAATAAATTTACTGCCTAAACCTCAAACAAGAGGCTAAGAGTAGAATATACAAAGACCTGAAGAAAAACAGGCCCTTCAAAATCAAAAATCCAATTAAAAATTGGCACTTGAACAGGCAGTTCTCAAAAGAAGAAGTGCAAATGGTCAGCAAATACATGAGAAAGTGTTCAACAACCTTAGCCCACAGAGAAATTCAAATCAAAACATCACTAAGATACCACCGAGCGTGGCTTATATCACAAGAACTCAAAAGACAATAGATGCTGGGGAGAGTGTAGGAAAAAAGGAACTCTGGCACATTGCTAGTGGAACCATAAACTAGGACAATCACTATGGATAACAGTATGGAGAGCTCTCAAAAACTAAAGATAGCATGCCATTGGACCCAGTGATGCCCATTCTGGGTATCTTTACAAAAGAATTAAAACTGCTATATAACAGCAGAAGTATATGCATATCCGTGTTAATAACAGCACAACTAATAGCTAAATCATTGAAGATGTCAGCATATCCATCAATAGATCAAGGCATTAAGGCATTAAAAATATTATATATATAATACACAATGGAATATTACTTTGCCATAAAGACAGGTAGATATGAATCATTTGTGAGTAAATAGATACAAATTGATACCACCATGCTTCATGAAGTGAGTCAGACTCAAAAGACTAAATATTACATTGTTTCTCAAACATGAGAAATTCAGAATGTAAATAAATAATAGAATCAGATAAGTGAGAGGTTGGGGAATAGGGGGAATGTGAGAAAAGAAAATGGCGGGAAAAAGAACGTGAAGTTACTGTGATAAGTGTATGCACACAATTTTTAAGAAAGAGAATGTTTTACTAGCCTACTTCCTAAATAATTGCTACAATTTCTGCTGAGTTTTGAAAATAAACATACAAGCTACATTTAATCTTTTACTTGACCTCTATCAGACACTGTATGACAGGTGACGTTATTTCAGAGAAAATCTGATTCCACGATTTGCCTTTGACACCCATGGATTCAGCAGTTCGCACTGGTTTTGAGGAAGCCTTGAACTGCAGGTACTCGCTTCCCAGAAACAAGCTCATGGTGCCACCTGTCTCCACAGGTAAGTAGTAGATTTAAAATAGGCAACGGTTTAGTGAGTAGAAGACACAATCACAGAATTTAAATTGCTTTAATTTTGTCACTTGATATGACTGCTTAGATACTGTAAATGTCTAGGTTTTATTGTCAAATGGAAATTCTATCTTTTAGACTTTTATGGCTATTTGTGCATTCATTAATTCATGTAAGTTAAATTTGAATTTATAGAAAGCCATCTTCAATCAATATGAAAGAAGGTTGACAAGTCTGGCTCTACTCCATTAAATACGAATGTATGAAGAAAGTCAATTTTCTCAAAGTTATTGACAGATTTGCAGAAACTGAGGATCAAAGCTTTGCTAATGAAAAAAGTGGATATTTTTGTACAAGCTTTTTGTCCTTTTCATAAAAAGTAGTATAACTAACTGGTATTCATCTATTACTTTTTTCCTTTTTTCTCTAACACAATTTTATTCTTTTTTGCTTTTACTTTTGCTATCATAACAATGAAAGAAAAAATCACTGACTGAATTTTCTTTTGGCTATTTTTTTTAACATCAGGACACTTACTAATATCATTTAGTCATGTAAATAAGAAAGGCTTACTGGGAATCTGCTATGGCTGACAGCATCCAGCATTCCCTTGATGATTGTGGCTAAGGCCAATAGCGTTACCGTTGGCTAAGACATAATTTGCATAGGTTTCAGTTTGTTTTCACTTAAGGAGCTGAAAGAACAATGCTTCTATTTACAGGTCTATGGGGTTGGGGGTAGATGTTTGGTTTGAGACATGCCGATTCTGAGTTGTCCATTAGAAAATCAAGTGCAGATGTTAAATAGGCGACGCACATACACAAGTGTGAAACCCAATGGTGTGACACTCAAAGAACAGCATCAGCATATGGTGAGTGACTAAATATAAGAACTCAATGAAGTCATATAAAAGAACTGAATAGATGAAAGGGGAAGCTGTCCAAAGGGGAGCCCCGAATTTCACCAGCACTTAGAGACTGTCACTTTAGGGCCCAGCATGTGGCCACATTTTTATATATATTCAATGTGTGATGCATATTCTATTTTTATTTTATGTGCATTGCATAATATCAGTGGAGTTGATGTTTCAATTCCTTGAATGTGTTAAAATTTCTGAATAAGTTTTTTTTAACACATTTGTTTCTCCCAATCTGACATATCATGTGTTGCTTTCTGCCTAGATCATGTTTTAGAATAGCTGTAGATTTCCAGAAAAATTGAGAAAGTAACACGGAGTGCTCCCAAACCTCTGCACCTGCTTCCCCTGCTCACTGATGTAACAACTCATGTTAGTACGGTACTTTTCTACAGTTAATAGACCAATATAGATATATCATTATTGACTGAATAGTTTAATCAAATTTTCTTAGTGATTCCTTGCGACGCTCTCCTATCATACCAGCCAAGAATCCACTTTGCATGTATTCATTGTCTTAGGTTTCACTAGACCATGATGGTTTTTGGATTTGACTTATTTTTGATGATCATGTCAGCATTAAGAAGTATCTGGTCAGGAACACGGTAGAGTGCATTTCTATTTCAATTTGCTTCATTAGTCAGAGGTGGCAAATACTTTTTAAAAGGCAATCACAGCATAAAGTCGCATTTCCTACACATCTTATCAACACGATTCGTGAATGTCGATTCTGACCTTGCTTCCCTGGCTGAGGTGGTGTTTGTCCGGTTTCTCCACGTCAGAGCTCCTCACTTCCCCCCTTTCCACACGGTGCTCTTTGGAAGAAAGTCATTGCATGAAGTTCACATTTAATAACTGGGATGTATGCTCAGTCTCCCTGAAACTTCAAAATTATTTAAATTTCTTTCGTGTGGAATATTTGTTTCTTCTTTATCACTCATTGTGTATTTATTTATTTATATCATTATGGACTTATGGATATTTTATATTTGGATTAATAATCTAATATTAAGTTTAAATTTATGATTTTGGTATCATTCCAGCTTTGATCATGGGGAGCTTTTTGGCTCCTGTGGCTGACACTCATTTAATAAAAGGTTTATCTCAATGTTTTAAACAAATTTACACTATATCAATTAGTATTTGCTACTTAACCATTCTAACACACAGTGGCATTTAAGAATAATATACAAGTGAATATGACCATTCAGTTGTTGGCTTGTTTCAGCTAGAGGCTCTTGTCATGGGTGTCTCTTAAAATTGCAGCCAACTAGAGGCTTAGCTGAGTAAGGGCTCTACTCGGCCAGATATTCATGATGTGTTTCACATGGCTGATAAGCCATGCTGGCTATCAGCTGGGAATGTCAACTAAGGGACCAACATAGAACTTATCTCTATAACTTGGGTTTCTCACAGAACGGTGTCTAGATTCTCAGAGGAAGCATTCCAAAAGCCAGCTTTCGAGAATGTTAAGAAGGAAGGTACCAAGCTTACTATGTTGTACTGCAGTCCAAGAGGATCACCCGACTTCATTCAACAAGCCACACAAATCACTAAGGGCAGCCCAGATTCAAGGGAGAAGCAGGGAAGAAAAGAATTAAATTGTAACAACTATCACTCCAAACCAAATTGCTCTCATACTGTGAGACTTGTAACTTTCTTCTTTGATTCATGTCAACAAATAGTAATCCTACCACTTCCATAAATGCAAGCTGTTGACTATTATTTTTGTAGCAAAGGAAAAGAACTTTGCCTTTGTGATGAATTCTATTTGTGATTACTAAAACTTCAAATCATCATCTTATCATGGGAGTTTCTGTGCACATTTTCTCCTGGCACAGTGTACACTGTGCATGTGACTCTGTGTATTTCCACATATGATCTTTCCCCATCCCCCTTCCCTTCCTATGTGCACTTGTACTCACCATGCAAATATTCTAGAATGGCTAGATACTTTAGCCTGTTTTCCTTTTTTAAAATATCTAGATGTAAAACTACTTAAACTGACATGCCATTCACCAGTTATTTTGATCATCTGAAAATATCTCATTCAATTGTAATATAATGGGGCAAATAAAATCATATGAACCTAAAGAATTTTTGAGTTTAAGAAAAGAAGAAACAAAGTTAAAATCAAAAAATATTGAAAGCAATTTTTAATTTCTTATTTAATTTAGAGGAGATAAAATACACCATAACTTTGGGTTTTCATAACAGAGACAGCTTAAGATATAAAATCTTAATCATCATACAAGTATTTTCTCTTTTAAAAATGCTAACTTGCTCTTTTGTTTTGTGACTTCTGCAATCATGCATGTTTTGTTTTATTTCGTAATCATAAAACTCATAGAAGACACTCTCCCCTATCTTCAGAGTGTTTTGCAATTCCTTTCACCAAAGGATGAACTCTTAGGAACATGTGGTCTGAATGTGACATCCACACCAGGCTAATCTAAAGTGGGACCTGACCAGTTTGTCAAGAATTTAAGCAACACCCTCATTTGAAATGTAAATGATCAAGAATATAAACAGAAAATTCACAAAGAATAAGTATAAGCAAAAAACAAAGGTAGAAAAGAAAGATCATAATTCATAGAAAAAAATCAACTCTAAAGGTAAATTTGGCACATTTTAATTAAATTACACTAAATGTTATCAATTAGACAACTAGACAAAAACTTAGACATTGGACTTGTTCTCAGAAGTTTAAAATATGCATCTATGACTAAATTTCTAATTTTGAGGTTTGATGCAAATCTACTTAAAGAGAAAAAAATAACAGCTGGAAAGGATCCTTAGAGTACAGAGGCAAATTATAAAAGAAAAAATGATGTTATCTCTGAGTTTTTTTTCTAAAATTACCTGATACTTTACTCAGTAGTCCAGCCCTTGGATTTGAGAAGTAATAATAGCACCAATATTCTTCATTTAGTAAATGTAATTGTTTTTCAACTGTTAGTACTCAGAACATGTATAAACACACTTTGTTTATGAAGATAAATGGTTTAGTGTTTGGGAGCCATCAGGTCTCTTTTGTCATTATTTGGCTATTACTGTATAGTATGCTGAAAACAACTAGAGAGAATAAGAAAGTGAATGGGCATGGCTGTCTTACAATAAAACTTGTCTGCAAAATGCTGATAGACCATATTTGGTCTATAAGCTCCAGTTGTCCAAGCCTGTTAGAATATGCCTGTGTGTTGTCCTCTAATGACAGTAGATAGTGTAATTACACTATTAATCTGAGAAGGTGCCGAGTAATCTGTGATATGCGTATATGAACAGAGGGAGATTAGGAGGCCAAAGTCAACTAAACATGAGTGAAGAAAGAATGGCAATCTACCAAAATCATCTACATAGCATAATTAAATAAAACCACACATAGTTAATTTTTACATTTAAAAATAATTTATTACAATAGAAGACACATTAGCATTAATTTCCATCAAAATAATCACCCCCATTTGGACACACTTGTCGCATCACCATGGCCACTTTTTGAACAAGTCCCAGAAGTGTTCTTTTGTGAGTCTCTTTAGTCGGGTTCTCATGGCTGGCTCAGGGTCCTAAACTGGTTTACATCTCATGATCATCTTGAATTGATGTGCCAGGTCTAGTGAATGGGGTGGATGAAGGCACACCATAATATTTTTGCTTGGTGGAAATTGCCCTAAATGTTTTGAAACTATTCAGGACATAGAGGCAACCACGATAGTACCACCAAAAACATTCACAAAAGAGAACTTCCAGATCTACTGTTTCATAAAGTAGCAAGAGCTACCGGACAAATGTCTCTAAAGTGTGTACGATATGTTTGGGGGTGGGTATTTTGAGTGGTGTGTGTTTCATTGGTTTTGTTCTATTTTATTTTATTTTATTTTTTGTGGTACTGAAGGTTGAACCCAGGGCCTTGGTGCTAAGCTGCATCTCGGCACCTTTTTCTATTTTGAGACAGTCTCACTAAGTTTGCCAAGTTGACCATGATGGGCTTGAACTTTCAATCTTCCTGCCTCAGCTTCCTAGAATTGATATGCAGGTCTGCAACACCAGGTCCAACTCAATTTCTTTTTAAATTTAAACATTCACCATATTTTGTTTTTAAATCGTACCTTGTAAAATCCTACCAGTAATCTAGTCTCTGCAGTGCAGGCTATACTTGAAAATGCCTAACGGTATAAGCCAAGAAAAAAAAAGTATAACTGGTGGTAATTCTATTTAGGTTTTTCAAAAATAGATTAGTCAGGCATGAGATTTCTGGTGCCCTATTAGCTGAGCAGTCAAATATAGAGTTTAAACTTGGGGTGGGGGAGGGCAGGAGACAGACTAACACCAACTAAGCCCCCAACCAATCAAAACAGAGTTTAAGAGAAGCCAGAGCAGAGAAGACAATTCAGAGGAGATAACCAAGTAACTTTTCTTGGAAATGCAAATATGGCTGATAATTGGCTGCTACCGGAGAAGCATACAGATATTGGTTTAGCCTTAGACATTTCTGCTGTGAAGGTGACCTCCCTGCAAGTAGAGGAAAAGGCTTATGCTCTGATCAAAAGAGCTGTGGTCAGGGTCAGCGTTTCTTCCCTCCCCCTTTATTTTCCTCCTCTCTCCTAAAACTGCACTGACCTCTCACCTCCCTCGTGGGGTGGAAAGAGAAAGTCAATGGGAGCGCCCCCATGCAAAATCGGAAGAATCCCGTCCTTGGTTATTTAACGGTGATGGGTATTTCCTAGAAGGACATCATTTCTTTCCATCGCAATGAATGATCGACTCAACAAGGAGTTCATATTGCACCAAACACTTTCAAAAAATGATTCATGTTAATGGCATGTCTCCGGGGATTGATGCTAACTAGAAGCTACAACTAAAGCTTAAAAAATGATTTAGCAACAGGAAAGCCCACAGACCACGGCACACGTAGACACAGTTGATGGTAAACATCAAAAAATAAATACAACCAAAAGTCATAAAATCGGATAGACAATAAATCTGACAGTTCAAGACCTTTTGGGGCTTGAATCATAAAAAATAAAATTACTTACTCAGGCATTCCTCAGTTTATTTATTTATTTTTTTATTTTTTTGCCACCCGTCTTTTACAGGGCAGTGAGCTGAAGACAGTTTCATATTTCTGACATGTGACTGTGGTTTACAGAGGTGGCTGCTGCACGGAATAAAATCAGATGGACATATTGAAGAAATACCCCCCTTTTGTCCATAATACTGATCACTCCTTGAAGAGAAAGCTTGTTGGGAATTTATTCACCGAAATCAGACTTGAAGCTTTTATAGTGTGCCCATGGCAGCCACAAAAACGTAACAAAACAGAGAACTGATAAATCCAAATCACTCTCATTTTTTATCTCCCTGCAGTCCTTTCACTTTCCAAGGGGGTTATAATTGGGTTTTTGGAGTCCATTTTATAAAATAATAAAAAGAAATGAGAATTGTAATGTGTTAGCATGAAGACAAAAGAAAGATATGAACCTAACATTAAGGTGAAGGATATGTTAATGAAGAAAGTACCTTCTCCTCAAATATGAAATGTTTCCTTTGGAATAACTTCTTTTAAAATATTTACATATGGGTAATTCAAACTGCGCTTTTAAATAAAGGAAAAATAAAAAGTGGACATCTTTCTCCCAAAGACTTGCTTTCTATCTTAATTTGAGCTCATAATCCAAACCATACGCAACCAATGTTTAGAATGCACTGTGTCAAGATGCTTGTGGCTTTTATCAATGAGGACAAGCGTCCACCCCTAAGCTTTGGTCTAGAAAGCTCCTCAAGTTACAATCTAAACTACTGCCGAATAAAGGAAAATGATTTTGGTCATCCTGCATCTTGTAGCTTCTCATATGTAACTTTAAATGTGCTCATAAATACCTTGGACTTTTACAGGCTTTACCCTCCTTTCCCTTGCAGAAATTATCATTCCTATTGATATATTTAAGATATATTGGTTCCATCCTTTGTATCAGAATTTGTTCAACAATGACTGAGAAAGGCTTTTGCCGCTACAGGACATGCAATGGGACAAGAAAGGTACTAAGCAATAATCACACTGGATTATTTAATTTTCATATTATTATCTCATAAATTCATCTTGTACATATATTCACACTGAAATATTCTTCTACAAAAACTAGTTCTTGACAAAGCTGTAGGTTATCTAACAAGATAAATTTGGGGAGTTTTCCTAGACTGCACAGTTTGTGCTATCCCTATGTTGTCTATGGTGATATTACCCATGGAAATGAAAATTGGTTTTGATGGATGTGAACAAAATCTGATTCTTTTGATGAATAACACACACACACACAAAACAGCATATCTGAGATAGTTAAATATTATGGAGAAGGTCTCAAATGCATTTAAAACATCTTCTTAGAAGGCAAAATCATTTTAAAAAGAAAAACAAAAAAGGCTGACAAACACCAGCCAAGGAAAACTCTGCATTCAAATATTCCATTTGTGTATGTCCATCCTATACAACTCTCTTACACTTTGCTTCTCTGCCACAGCAAGTGCTGTTACCAGAAACTCTTGCTAGCCAAATTCTTTACCTTTGTGATTTGCTTTGCCAGGTCTTGGTACAGGGTTCATTGGAAATGAAGGTTGTAATTTAAGATAGCTTCAAGATACAGGGTCTAGATTTTACGAACTATTAGAGACATTCTAATACAAAATCTTCAATGTTTAAAAATAATAAGAACTACATTTAGTAGACATTTACTATGTGCTAGGCTCTGTGCTAAGTATCTTAGGTAGATTATTGCATTTAACTTCAAATTTCTTTTATGAGTGCTATTATCATTACAGATGATAAAACTGAGGCTGAAAACAGCTAGATATCTTGCTAACATGCAACATGGGTTGGAACTTGGACATTCTGATGTCAGAGCCTGTGGTCCCAATGTTTTAATGTTGTTATCCAGTATAAGCTAAACTAAATTTCTAAGTACAATTTACAGAATGGTTTCTTTGGGAAATATAAGCTGAATCCCAAAGACCGAATCAGGAAAAAAGAAGACGCATCTGTCAGGGACAAATTTAGATTGTGTTTCTCTTCTTGGTTATTCTGATGTTTTAAAGATAGCCTTCAGTTCTGTTTCCTGTACCTCACCACTGCCATGTTTTTCACAACCTTGACTATGACTCCAGCTCTGTAGTGTTTTTGACTGATGTCATCTAAAAAAGTGATGCTGCACCAGTCCTGGCCTGACTTTTGAGAAGGCTAGAAGCTTCCGATGCTTTTTTTTTTTTTTTGAATTCAATTGCTTTGCTATGCTGTCGGGAAGCTTAAGAAGTGACATGAAGAAGCCCAGGCACCAAAGACTCAAGGTTACCAACTAACAGCTCCACCAGCGCTCTCTGTTGGAGGCAATGTCAACTCTGTGGATGAGGCCGCTTTGGAAGTGGATCTGCCCAAGCGTATGCCATATGCCACAGGTCAGACTGTGTTCTCAAAGCCCCATTCAAACAGCAAAGTCCTGAGCAAATAAACGATGATTGTTCTTTTAAACTACATGAATTTGGGCAATAGATAGCCAAAACAGTACTCCACTATGGAGTGCAGTGATTAATACATGCACGATGACTTTCACAAATAAAACTGGGAAAATCATCTTAATGCCAAATTATGAAGATAGAATTTCCACAAATATTTAGTATGAGAGTTTCACAAATGAGAGTTTCTTTCTTTGTCTAGAGAGAAAGATTATAGGTGGCCTCTTTCAATAATAGCTTTTTCTGAAACTCCAAGCATAGGGGTTTTGTCATCAAGACACCCATCGTGTGGTAGCACTACTTACCTTTACCATAGCAAGCAGGAGGTTAGGTCTCCTAGGTTAAGGCACTACAGCTTTCCATGCAGGACCTTAAAAGAACTTTTAAAGGGAAACTTGTAAAACCAAAGAACAATTTCAGAATAATTTACATTAGAAGTAAAAAGAAGAAAATTGTTTTACCAACAATTACATTAAAACTAATTTTATGTATTCTGTAGAGCTGTCAATGTAAGTTTTAGCACCACTCTTTTCTTTCTAAGATGATTTTACTTTGCCAGCTTTAAATATGTGGGCCAGAACCTCAGTCTTTTGGTTATTGGTGCACTCGTGACCTGTCTGCTTCTAGCATTTTCTAATTGAGAACTGTGTGCTGCAACCTCAAGGAGGTCTTTTTCATGTATCCCACCCAGGTTCATATGTCAGAGCCTTACCAGCAGTGTGATTATGATTGAGGAATAAAGTAATTCAAGTAAAAGGGGACTGCCAGGTAGAACTCCAATTTGATTACAAGAAGATTCACCAGAGAGCTTTTCTTTCTCCCCTACCGCGGGAGAACACAATAGAGGCAACTATTTGCAAGCTAAGGGAAGAGATCTCATAAGAAACCGCGTCAATTGGCATCATTATTTTAGGTTCCTGGTCTCTAGACAGGAAAAAAAACAAGTTTTAATTGTTTAAGCAACACAAGCTGTAAGATTTTGTTAGAGCAATCCAAGAAAACATATTAAAATATACAAATGTACATAATGTACATATATACATGTATACACACACACATACATATTGTGGTGGTTTATATCTGGAGTATTCCCCAAAAGCCTCATTTTCCTATGGATACTGTGTAAGGTCAGGAAGTGGGGCCTGGCTGGAAGGGGGCAGGTGCTTGGTATTGGACCTGGAGGGGCACGTGCTGGTTTCATCCTTCCTCCCAGTTCTCTCTCTGTTCCACCATGAGGTGAGGCCCTCTACTGCTGGAGCTCTGGCTCTGGCCTTGCCCCTACTCCAGCCCTGCCAAATGATTCCATCATTTTTTACCTACACACCTATGAATGGACTGAGTCCTTCAGAAACTATAAGCTACAATAAATATCTTTCATCTCAAACATGTGGATGTCAGGTTATTGGGTCACATTGACGAGAAAGTAGCCAACACACACACACAAACACACACACACACATGAACTGAGAGAAATTGGTAGATTATCAGTTTCCCCAGATTTGTTCTCTTCTTGCCATATAGTAATAGAATATTTAGTCACGCATATTGTTTCAGAGATAGCCAAGTCACAAAGTTAATTTCATATAATCTGAGCTAAATATTATATTGTCAGAATGTATAAAGGAAAAGTTCTTCCTCTTTCATATGGCTAGAACATAAAGGCGGTACAAGGGCCTCGAGTAGCCATCTTGGATCAAGAGTGAGGTGTCGTTACAGAAGATGACAGTATTAACATGAAAAGAGGCAGATGCCTTTGAAAAAGAGATCTGCTCCACTAACTTAGACTTTACTTGGGAGAGAAAAAACTTCTATTCTTAAAGGCCTTTGTTAAATTTTGATCCATTTTCCAAGAACCAAACTAATTTTTTCACTAACTCATATAATCATTTATTACAGAGTTTAGCAAATATACCTAGAGGCAGACAATAAATATTTCAAGCGTAACATTCTATAGATTCTTGCTTGCAACTACCAAACTTTGCCATTAAAACACGGAAGCAGTCACAAGCAATATGGAAATGAATGAGCAATATGGCTGTATTCCAACAAAATGCTGATCAGGTAACAGACAGGATCTGGCTCCCAGGCCAATCACTGAGCTGAATGACGAATCTATTTAAGTTTATAGTGATTAAACAGATACCAATGGAATCAATCATAAACAGCACAAATACCACTTGTGTTCCTACATTCCCAGGCTACATTTTGTCCACCCACCTCATTCTTTACCCCAAGGGCTCATGGGTAGACCTCCCCTGGAAAGGTCTCTCAAATCTCCTATGCATCTTTATTTTTCTTTTTATCCTTTCCCACTTCAAAATTTCTGTTTCTCGTTCGACACCAGCACCCCTTATTCTTATTGGTCACTTGTTTTGAGTAATAGTCATTAAATGGTATTATGTCGAGATAACCTCATATTGAGGTAGAACACTACTGATGACCTCAGATGTTTTCTTCGAAGACAGATTTTAAACAAAGTAACTTCACACTTATAACAACAAAGTATAACACTACCAATAAGAACAAATGTATAGCCATATGATACTGAGTACAAACGATACTCAGTAGAAAACAAAACACTGTTTTTTCTCCAGATTCAACACTTTTTTATGACCCGCCAAAAATGATTTAGGTACAATTACAAAATTTCTGATCCTTTTCCCACTCAGGTACTTGAGGTTTAAATTATTGTAACTTAATAACCAGGGTTCGTTTTCTGTCTTTTTAGAAAACTATGATTGACCTTAGCCATTATATTCAAAATTGTTCCTGACAAACAAATGCCCAATTTCTTAAACAATGCAAAATGTATAAATCAATATATTTTCTACTTTTCCCGGTGATACCACAGGATATTGGAAGCTTCCTCAAAATTTCTCTTTTCCTACGAGAGGCACTTGCCTTACGCTACGAGCTACCGCCTTCCTTCAGCTAGTTGTTGTTTTTCTTCCTCTTCTTCCTCCTCTTCCTCTTTCTCCTCTTCAGTCCTGGAGATTTAGCCCAAGGCCTTTGCACTCAGCTACATCCTCATTCTTTCATAGTTTTTTAAATTTATTTTGAAACAAGGTTTTACTAAAGTCACTAATTTTTCCAGATTGGGCTCCAATGACTATCCTCTTGCCTCAGCTTCCCAGAGTGCTGGGATTACAGATACATATCACCATACTTAGCTTAGTTTTTATTCTTTCAGCAAATCATTTTATTGTTCATTGCATATTATATTTGATGTTACTTATCTATTCAGTTGTACTTTGGAGTTGCTCGGGACCCACAACTACCATGTAAATGTCCACACAACAGCAGCTGTCAGGTCTGCACTGCAGCGTGTCTCACATCCCCTGGAGTGCCTCAATAATAGACAATTTTAGCAGGACCCCTGATCTTCATGAAAGCATAATCAAGTCAGAAGAACACTAGGGAAAAGGGACAATAATTTTCCACCTATTTTCTCTCTGGAACATTCTCAATTTAAGTACCCTCCAAAGCTTTCCATCTATTTTAGAAGTTTTCAAGATGTGGTCTCCAGTTTTGCACTTTGTTTTGTTTTGTTTTTCGAATTTGGATTTCTTCATCCCCATCTAGACCTACTGAATCAGAATGCCAAAGAGAGGGCCCAGGAATCAGAATTTCCACCAGTTCTTTTGCTGATATGCCTACCAAAGCTTACAGCCATTGCCTTTGAAATCAAAGACCAGCCTTCTTAATGGTTCATACACCCCAGAGCCAAATTCTGCCATGCCCTTCCACAATGACACCCTCTAATGCCACAGAACCCTCTGAAGTTTTCTGAGTTGTTTTTGCTTCCTTACATACAGAAGTATCTGTACTCTCCGCTAAGTTCAGTAGTTCTTCCCTGACATCAATTACCCGAGTAACTATAACCCTGATCACTTTCACATACCCCTCTACCTTGTTGTGTATCCCCTTTGCATACAATTGGAGCTCAAAAAAGTTAACTGAATTAACAGAGAGTTCTATATATCTCTAATAGCCTCTAAAAGTCAAATTCTACCTTTTCTGCCTCTAACTCCTCCATAGTGAGAGAATAACAATAACCATTAGTAAACCCACTCTTCAGACTGTTTGCCTGGCACTTTCTGCCCTCTCCTTGAAATAACAGTGCCTCTAATTTATGAACTGCCGCTTTGCACTAACTCCTATTTCAGTTCAAGTGAGTGGACGGTTATTTAAATAGCTCTATAAGGGTTCAAACCTTCTTTAAAAAATGATGCCATATCTCATAAAACTATGGTTGATATGGCTATAAATCTCAGGAATGAGACCCATGCTCTTTGTGCAGTCCCATCTGGGCCGGTGCACATTCCAGCCAGGGCATCTCACTCTGGTGGGCTCAGGACGTGCTCCGCTCTGCACTAATATGGGGCCACATTAGAATCTCCTTCTGTTATGATAAAAGCTTTGGCTGCTTTTGAATAAGGCACTTCAAAGTCTCCCTTTTATAAGATTTTTGAAATCTCAGCTCATTGAGACTGTCACAGCTTGAAGTGCTCATGCATTTGTCATACTTCCTGGAAGCCGCCTCCAACCCTGGAGCTGGGTAAGCTGAAAGCCCTTCTACATTTTCTTAAAAGGGGGAGTGAAAGACAGCACACTGTCATAAAATAGGAAAAATCAATCTATTTGTTCCAGGAATTTTAACTGTGGATGTCCATGATATCAGGGGGAGAGGGTTTTGTCCAGCTGGGAGCTTTCTATGGGTAAAGCAATACCAGGCCCCATCAGGAAGGAGGTTGGTGAGTGATATATTAAGATCCCGGCAGAAACAATGAGACATTTGAGAAGAATTTAGAAAAGAAATAATTTCAAAAGGTATGAATAGGATTTGGGGATGCCAGCTTGGGATGGTGTAGTGCCCTAGAGCTGCCAACAGTGAGGGAAACTATGGCACCGAGACCTGAAGTAGGAAGCAGAGGAAATGGTGTGAACCCCAGAGAAGTCAGCTGCTTTTATTTAATGTACTCGGAGTCTAATAAAATAAAACTGATACTGAATGACATACTTTGCTTCAGAATTCGAATAAATGACATTATTGATTTTAAATGATATATTTAGTGACAGAAATAATAAATGTTTAGCATAATAATTGTCTCACATAGACAATATCAACCTAAATATAAATTACTCAAACAAAATGCAAAACCAATCGCCTTACTATTTCAGATATTTAGCTATAGCTATGACAGATTTGCTGATATCAAGACCTTCCCCAGCCATAAATAAAACCAAGGGCCAACTACATGATGTGAATCAAATCAGGTATCGCCAGTGCCAACTGTCCCTAGTTCTTCCCATTGCTAGTCACTCTGGGGATTCTACCATTACGAAACCATTTTTGGCTTTTCGATATGCTGGCTTCCTATTATACTGTCTTAGAATGTCTATACTTCTAAAGCAACATTAAATTATTTATTACCATGTTAAGTAAACTTGAAGTAATAAGAAATAACCTCGCTTAACAATGAACAATAGTTTTGAAAGGAAGAGAAGAGAGACACGTTACTAAGTGTCTATGTATCTGTCTGAAGTGGACAGGTCTGGATAATTCATTTGCAAGTCATGAGAGAATCTCTGGACAATAGAGACAACACAGATGTAGATAAAGTTACTGTCAGATGAAGAGGAGGGAACCTAAAATGAAAAAGGGTATCGAGTAGATTCCATAGATAATGTGATCTATGCCATGAATTTGTGCA
The DNA here is from genome assembly GCA_004027205.1 of Ctenodactylus gundi. Taxonomy (NCBI): domain Eukaryota; kingdom Metazoa; phylum Chordata; class Mammalia; order Rodentia; family Ctenodactylidae; genus Ctenodactylus; species Ctenodactylus gundi. The sequence continues at coordinate 18,600 of PVKB01006515.1, forward strand.
CAGTATTGTGCTAAGCCATTTCCATGAACTATCTCATATAGTTTTCATATAAATTTTGTGGAAAAGGCACCATTGTCACCCATTTTTTCAGAGGAGAAAAATGAATTTAGGAATGTAGCAAATAAGGAGAGTAAAGCTTATGGCTTATTTTTCCTGAGATATACTCACATTCTGCTTATCTTGTTAAGATAATCAATGAAGTCAATGAAGGATAAAGTACAACTGGTAGTGAATTAAAAAAATAAATAAATAAAATATTGAACGTAAAAACCAGTAAAACATCCTCAGGACAGACATACAGTATCAACTCATTGTCCAACATGCTTTAAGTGCTGTGTATAATATGGGATTATAATACGTTCTAGGGCCACAAAGACAAGGAAATATGATGCCACACTTTGTGCACTAACAATACAGAAAGATTTGAATCCAAGTATATACTCTGAGAACCTGATGGAAAGGTTTGCCACACTGTCATAGACCAGAAGAGATAAGTCATTTTAAGACTGTTATAAAACAGAAAGGAAGAGAGTTATCATCTGCAGACTTCTTAGAAAGTGTTGGCTTTGGGAAAATATAGTACAAAGATAATGCATGCAATATTAATAAGTATGTACTAAGCTATAGCACAATAACAGTAATAAAAATGTGGCATCCCAAGACCAAGATTTATTTTTTACCAATCCAATGTCCACTGTGGGTCTGGATGGCTCCAGGAAAGTAATTCTCCAAATAGTAACTTTGGGGTCAAAACAGCATCCACTCGGGGAGGGAAGATGTTGGCTAAAAGGAGTTATGCTTCCACATTATCCCTCACAGAGGGACTTATCACATCACCAGAACAGGGAAACATGAGATGAGAATAATACATGGGAATTTTACAGACTCAGACTGATCCAGCTAGAAGGACACTGAAAAGAAGAAGGAAGAGAGCCAAAGTATTGGAGAAGCCCAGTAAGTCTACCATGTTACTTAACAGCAAATGTACACTGACTACTTATGTGATTGCATCTTTCTATATTGCCAACAATATTATTTATTGTATCTCCAACTTTGATGCAGAGGGTAGGTAACTGGGGTACCACAGAAACACAGACAAGAAAAGTAGTCCAGATGCTGGTAAGAGGAACACAAAAATGTCACCATCCAATCATCATCCCAGCTTGACAGCATGGCTCTTCTAGAGAAATGGCTCTTGTAGTCGAAAGCAGTGAGAGAGAAGTATTTGTTTTGCCTCCTGGCTGCCATTAGAAAACTGCAGGACTTCCCTTGACAGCAAAGGCCTTTTCCTCCAAGAGTAGCATTTTAAAGGACTCTGGTCAAATTGCACAGAAAAAAAAAAAAAATATTCTCCAAAAGTTGCACAAATTCAAAAATGAAACACATTAAAGGCTGGAACACATTAATTAGTTCTTAGTCCATACACTGAAATTATAGCTAAGTAACATGCTTGGAACTGAGGGGGAAATTGAAAATAGGGAAAATTAAACTCATTGCTCCATATACTTTGGTTATGACTCAATTCCTTTTCATTGCCCCTTTTGAACCTTTCCTATATCTGTTGTGGTCCTCAGGTGAGTAATGGAGTTTAATATTAGGTTCTTTTTTTTTCCAATTGCAGGTGTTATTTTCTCTTGCACAAAATTAGCTGGATATTTAACAATCTACACAAAGAATCTTAGCCGGTTTTCAAGGAAATGCTCTTTGTTAGTGCACTGAGAAAGAGTTGCTCCAACAGATTGGTGGAAGGGCTTTGAGATTTAATTGAGGGACAGAATGCACTAGAAACAACAGACTAGAAGCTATTGGGATAGAATGCGAAAAGCCCTGAACCACCGGGTTCAGGTCCCCACTGTTCCGCCAATTAATTTGTAACCTCAGACAATTCACTTCACGTGGCAGATGCTGCGAACGTATGTTCTTCCTTTAAGGGTGGATAACTCGTTCCTCCAGCTGCCAGGAACAATCCCAGAAGAACAACTCAAGCGTCACGCCTTTTACAGATCATCTCACCTGGAGAGGGCTGCTTCGCAAAGGGGAGAGTCGTACTCAGTACTGGTTAGTGAAGAGGTCTAGTCCTCTTGTCTGAACTTGGACATTTTATGTGCAGAGTCCCCAGAGAGTCAACTGGGGCCTTTGTTAAGAATGTGTCTCACCTTCTCTTTTTACACAATTTTGCTTTCTTCCTGTCCTTGCCTAGAGGTAGATATCAAGAGACTTTCTAATAAATATCCTGCACACTACTCTTTCCATCGAAGTCTTGCTGCCAGAAAAAAAATCTCATCTGTATTTACACATCTAACTTAAGTCTATGAATCTAGGACTCTGTTTCAGCTCCCAATTAACAAAAAGTCTCTGAGTTATATATCACTAACAGGAGATCCACCCATGGGCAGGGGATGTTGGATGACCTGAGTAAGATTTTTAGTTTTTTATTTTTTATGTTATTTGGGATTGAACCCAGAAGATTTGCACTGAGTTACAACCCCAGCCACCTCCCCTGCTCCTTTATGAGATAGTGCCTCACTGTATCTCTAAGTTGCCCAGGATAGATTAGAACTTGTGACCCTCCCGCCTCAATCATCCAGAGTGTGGGGCTTATGGGCATGTACCATATATCTGGATCTTCATCTTATTCTTACCATTAGTACTTAATGGCCTGCTGTCCCTACTCCTGGAACTCTGAGGTAGAAGCATTCTGGCTCACCTGACCCAGAGAAGAAGTAGCTCTGTTGTACTTTCTTCCAGCATGTACCCACTACCCAATCCTAAAGCTTCCATATTTTGAGAATTTGATAGAACAGTACCCTAGTTCTCAGACTAGCTTTTGTCTTAGTCAGTAGGTGTTGCTATAACAAAAATGCTGTAAATTGAGGGGCTTAAATAACAGGCATTTATTTCTTGCTGGATAATAGGAATTCCAGCTGGGCTCAATTCCTGGTCTGGATGGCGCTCTTTACTGATTCCAGTCATAACGAAAGAAGGGTTAGAGAGCACACTGGGGCCTCTATTATGGGAGTATTAATCTCCTCAGGAAGCCTAACCCCTCACAAGCTAATTACCTCCAATTACCTCCCAAAGGCCTGCCATCACAAAAAGTCTACAAAACTGATTTTAATAAAAACAGTGATCTCTTATTGGAAGTTACTCAATTTCATTTAATCATCCCAACATTGTTGCCATGAATTCAATCTGATATTATCATCTCCATCTTAAGGATGAGGAAATTAAAGTTTCAATAGCTTTAGGGATTCATCTAGTAATTCCAGTGGTTTCCAAACTTTAACAAAAGTAAAAGCAAAAACATACCATGCAAATGAGACTATACTTTGTGAAAAAAAAAAAAACCCTGTTAGCTGCTGACACCACTTAGGAACAGAAGCTATAAATTTCCACATAGTACTTAAAGTGGTCAACTAAAAATATGTATCACATATTACTTTCCTGTCCAAAATCCTCCATCACCTTGCCATTATGTTAAAGAAAGTCCCACATCTTCTCTCTGGTTAGATCAGGCCCATGCTCACCTCCTTGACTACATTTTCTCTAATGTTTCCCTTGGCTCATTCAAACCTTTGAACCAAGAAGCCACTTCTTCCAGTTTTGCAGCCATTCTTCTCTCTTTCTGCAACTCTTTTTCTCCTGAGAATACCAACAATCACCGACTTCTAGAAAAGTCTGCCCTGATCAGTCTAGCTCAGAATCCCCAGAATTCTCTGCTTTTGATCACGGCTTATCACTGTACATAGTGCTTATAGAGCTGAAACTATATTATACATTCATATGTTAATTTTCATAGTTACTGTATTCCTATTTGCTATTCATGTTTTATTATTTATTGCTTATCCTCATAGGATATGAACTCCACAAGGCAGGGACTTCCTCTGCATTGATCACAGCTATATGCCCAATATCTGCAAGAGTTCTAGCTTCGGTGTTTATGCTCAATAAGTATTTGATGAATTTTGAATAAGTAGACAAGTCTTACTAAAAATGCCAGGTAAAAATAAGGAATCTTACTTTATGCAGTGAACATTTCACTTCTCATTAACTTAGAAAATCTTCATAAAATGCATGTTGGTTGGGTCTGGTGGCACAGGACTATAGTTCCAGGACTATGGGACACAGAGGCAGGAGAATCACAGACAGCTCAGCAACTTACCGACACCCTGTCTCAAAATAAAATACAAAACTGGGCAGGAGATGTAGCTCAGGCCTTGAATTTAATCCCCACACTGCAATAAATAAGTAAATACAAAGTGTGATGCTTTATAGAGATCTAGAGTGGATTCTATCTTATTTTCAGCACACATATGTCATCAGAATTTCAGAATTATTTAACCCTTCTCATATTTTAAGTCTAAATTTCCACATGTGTGAAGTAGGCATAACTATAGTTGCTTTGGGAGTTTAAAATTAAATATAAAAGAGCCTGCACAGTGCCTACCACATGGTAAATACTCAATGAATGTTTGTCAATAGAACCATGATTACCATGAAGAGACATAGACAGTCACCCACGTGTTTACTTACTCATAAGAATGAGATCCATCTTTGATATTAGGAAGCATGAGACTTGTAGAGGAGGGGGTGTATATCTGTCCCAGTTGCTCCCTCAGAAACTTCTACCATATGCACAAGGCAAAGGCACTCAATAAAATAGTTGACACAAATTAACCATTAATTTATGTGTCCATTATTGTATTGACTACTTTTCTACATGCAATAGTCCAATTTTCATTGACAACAGTAGTAGAGAAACAGGTATGGCCCATGACTTAAAAAAGTACAATATGGTAGGGAGGGCAGACTTCAAGAGGCCCAAAGCCTTACCTGGCCTGAGCACTGTACTGTCCTTATGACAATAGAGACCTCAGTTGTGGCATTTCTAGTAAGAACCTCACACCAAAAAATGATGCTCAATTCGTTTGAAAGATCTGGTGTGCTAGCAACACTTGGCCTGTATTTCCTTTGGGTAACAAAACTCCAAAGCTGAGCAGTGGCTATTCACTTTAAAGTAACTCACTAAAATCTGTAAATGTCTACAATGCTTCTCCATCTAACCATCAGTAATAGTTTTACCTCTTTAATTCTGTATTGTTAGTTTCATATCTACTCATAATAGTAAGATATTCTTGATAGACTGCTTTTTTGTTATGATCTAATACCTATTTCCTTTTTGTGCCTAGCATTGCTTTTCTTTAGACCTATTTCTGGGGGCTGGAGGAATGGCTCTGCTGTTAAACGCTAAATCAGTGCTAAGTACCGGAGTTCGATTCCCCAGCACCACATAAAGCTGGTTGTGGTGGCGCACGCCTGTCATCCCAGCAGTCAGGAAGCTGAGACAGGAGCATTGCTGTGAGTCCAAGGCCAGCCTGGGCTCCATTGTGAGTTTTAAAGAAGAAGAAGAAGAAGAAGAAGAGGAGGAGGAGGAGGAGGAGGAGGAGGAGGGGGAGGAGGAGGAAGAAGAGGAAGAAGAAGAGGAAGAAGAAGAAATATTTCTGTCAGAGTAGATAGTAATATAGATAGCTATGCTGTCGCTTTTTTAAAATTATTGCTTGTTGGCTATATCTCCTCCATGCCCTCCTAGTCCCTCCCCTTTAGCTGAATTCTAGCCGTACTCCTCTTTGTCTAGAAGTTTTGCAAATTTTCCCTCATCCTCTCACACCCTACAGACTAGATTGTGTCAGCATGTCAGGTTTCCCTCCGAGATATTAGCAAGAACTCTGAGGACCCAGACACACTGTCAGAGGCAGTGTGGCAGGACGCAGTGGAAGGCTGACTCGGCTTCCAGGAGCCCCTCAGGTGATTTCTTCTGAATCTTATTTGGCTATTGTCTTTCTTGTTTACAATTTTATTCTTAAAGGTATTATTAATAACAATTGTGCATAGAACTTAAGGGTCCTTGTGGCTACTTTTCAAAACATGAACTAAATATCCAGAATGTTTTACATTTGTTGACAGATACAGAGCAGGACCTAGGGCTGGGAAGGAAGGTGACATCTTCGTGCCCTTCCTCTGCAGAAACCACAAGGCTGGTTTCCTAGCATGTAGCTTCCAGCAACAGTTCCGTCTTCCTCCCGGATGACTGGGTAGCAGGCATTGAAATAGTGGTATCATTCCCAAGATAACAATAAAACTTAAGGGTTAATTTCTTTAAATAATTTCTGTATTATCAGTTTAGAGCCTCTGCAAGTTTATTTGATGATTATATCCTTAGCTTTCACAGCGTACCTCAAGTACCTCACCCATAACGTTAATTACTGTTTTATGGGCTTAAAATGCATTGATAGTGCTGTCTTTGGCAGCACATATACTAAACTGCATTGATATTAAAGAAAGTTACAGAAACAGACAGACAGACAGAAACAGAGAAAGCCAAGTCAGAAGTAAAAAGAAAGGAAGGACCGGTAGATAGGGAAAAGTAATTTATCACGAAGTTGAAAATGTGTATATAGTTGGAACCTAAATATAAATCATTCAGTGCTTCCACAAAAGGAAAATCAGCCTAGCCCTGCTAAGTTCATTTAAATTTCTCTAATCTAACTGTTTCAATTTATCGTGCACTAATTAGATAGAATTGTTGACCAGAATAAAGAAATCAACACCCGGTAATTACATCATTGTAAAACGTAATGAGCATCTGAACACTGACACATACTGTAAAGACTGCAGTGCAATAAATAGAACACTGTTTTCCAACAATAACCCGGCAGTGAATTCTGCTAGTGTATTTCTTCGTGAAACATGTTTATGTGATAGTCTTCCAATTTTATGGTGGAAGTTTATCACCATAAGGTGCATTTCATGACAGCCGAATAACTACATTCAGTTAGGCTTGTCACCATGTGCCTTCCGTATCAAGACACATGCTGATTGTATCAGATACTGTTGACTGTCCTAGTGCTGCGAATGGAAAAGATGATTACACTGTTCTGTGTAGATATGATGCAATATTATTCACACTGCAAGAAATTGAAGGTCAAGGTTGTCTAACAACATTAGAAAGATTGGGTATTGAAAGCTGCTTAATGCAGAGATGATTCACTAATGGGTAGGTGACAGGTATGTCTTAATGTGGGAATGGTCCTCTAACTAAACACGTGGGACAGAGGCACACACACCTCATGTCATTATGATGTGTTGTTGGGTGGAGATATGGGTTATTAATTTAGCTTTTTGAAAATAAATCAATGAATGCTTTAAGCATTCTGCTTTAAAGTATGCATTGAATTACCCTGATGAATTTAACTATAGAACAAAACATGTAAAAATGTACTTCTATCCTGCACAGAAACATCTTTTGATGACTTTAGAAATTAATAAGTTTGTTTTACCCCTTGGCATTCACTTTTGCTTTTGGTTTTAGCGTAAGAGTATACTATTGACCTTTACTTTTATCTAGAAGAAGAAAAAAAATATATATATATATATATACAAACACCTTTGTTAGGTTAGATAATCAAGTCCATGTTTCTGAAACAGCAAAGCTTGTTAGCAAATTAATCAAATTTGAAATTTATTTATACTATATTATCAAAGAATTATGTGGTCTGGTTTCAGCTCTACCACTGATGATATACATTACGTGATCCTGGAAATTTAATTTCTTAAAATCTCATTTAGAGATTTGATAAACAGTAACCTGTGGTCTTATGTGGGCTTTGCAGGTCTTTTGTACTCATGTTGCATAGCTCAAAAAGTAAAAAGTAACAGGAGAGAGAGAAAATATATATTTCCTAGGGTGATTTGCCCAACAGCAGACTGACCATCAATTCTCTTTTCAATTCTACGTGCTGACAAACTTAAAATAATAAAATTATGACTTTAATAATTTACTAGATCAATACATCATTAATTTAAGAAACTGAGCCATCATCCACATAAAATTCAATAACAGGTTAAATGCTGATATTAAAAATTCTATGGGCATAACAGCTACATTACAGGGACTTTGTGTTGGCTTTTGAAAACTAAGAGTCTAGTATAATTAACAATAACCATGTGTGACATTTAACCCTATTACTTAAAGGATATCACAATTCTCTAAGACATGGGCTTTTTTGATACAACCCACAAAATATTTTGACAAGAAGCTATTAGTTACAGTCAGATGGGCTATTGAGAGGCAACTTAATTGGTAAGTGGATCAGGAAGGATGTTAAATGCAGGACCACTAGGTCAGTCACGAGGACAAGAATGTCCAACACTCTCCTCTAGAATATAATGGTCATTGGAAACACTGTCTTTAAAGAGATCAGTGAGAAATAACAAGCTGTTCTGACAACTAGACAGTGCTAGGAAAACTAAAAGAAGCATATAATGACAATTCCAGAAACCTGGCCGGTTCCCACTGCTGCATCCTATTCTAGGCAGTAAGGTTACAACCAGGGCTACAAGCCCTGACAAAATGAGAAAGCCATTACAAGGTAGAGATAAACTACAGGGGCAACGATGTTGTGGGCTAGACTGCACAATAAATTATGACACCCAAGGGACCAGACCAAAGCTCCTGGGGTATGAATGCCAAGGAAGTAATTTCTGCTCCCAAGGCAAAAATATGAATGTCGGTAGAAGAAAATGTTACCAATGGGCTCAAGAATGAATCCGGCCATTTGTTTAATAGTGGGGATCTGTAGCAGAGGAATGTTAACTTTTTGATTGTGTGTGATAGAGTTGTCTCTGGGTGGACTTTTGGTTCAATGAAATCTTTCAGCTGAACACACATGAAGATTCAGACTACTGGTTTTAATAGGCTCAGGCTAACTCTTTGGCTGTTTGGTGATTTAATAAAATTTTGAACACTCAAACCCTATGTCAATCGCCAGGAATCAAATAGACACCAAAAATAGAAACAATCAAGGAACTAATTGATCATGCTATTTGGCGTCTTTGAGAGAAGGTGAACTGGTACCCTATAAAAAGTTTATTCTGAGCATGTGAGGTGGGGGAATCTTCTCAATACTAATAAATCAGAAGTGCCTTAATGCAAAACTTTAAGAATTATCTTTCAGTTGATTGATATAATTGTCATAGCTGCATTTTTGTAAGTTAAAAAAATGAATGCAAACTTTAGCTTGTAGACACTACTCTGGATACTTATTAGAAAAACCTATGCCTAATAAATTCATAAATCCTGAAGGCTCAATTAAGAAGTATAAGTTAATTATTTCTCTGCATTTTTAAAGAGCTTGATAAAGTCTACTCTAGGGATGATGTTCACAGTTTAAAATAAGTAGTTCAAAAGAGGTTTGTGGCAAACTTAAACAAATATAACACACTTAAATCAGTGTTGTCTGCAGTTTATTAGTGAGGATTCTCCAGACAAACAGGATTAACAATGTGTATATGTGTGAAGATATTTATAATAAGGGATTGGTTCCCATGATTCCAGAGGGCAACAAATCCCAAGATCTAGAGTATAAAAGCTGCTGGTGAGGCCTTCAGCTGATTGCTCAGAACTGGCCACATTGCATAAGGTAGACAGTCTGCTTTCCTGAGCCCACTGATTCCAATGTCAGTCTCATCTAGACACACCCCACAGACACACTCAGGATAAGACCTCACCAAAGCACCCCATGGCCCATCCAAGCAGCCGCACAAAACCTAAACATCACATTTGGCAAACAGACTTCCTCATTGCTGAGTTCTTCCAGCGAGGAATGTCAATGCAGCTGTATCTGTGACATAATGTGGATTTCTCAGATATTTTTCTATTACAAATACCAGTGTTCACATTTTGCTTGGGGATGTGACCAAAGCTTGATGCAGTGAAAAGTTTTCTAGATGGCTAAGATAATTGGTTACCTTCCCCAGCCATCACCAGCCACTGTGTAAGTTGAATCAGGAACAAAACTCTGATTTTCTTTATTATTACTGTCCTTGAAACTGATTGACACCAGTCAGCAAGTATCAATATCATGAAAGCATTGGTCAAGCCTTGCTCCTGTTATGAAACTGAAGCATACTTGTGTGTTACAGGTTCTTTGTTTATTTTTAATGAATAATTATTTTAACTCCAATCTTCTTTGTTGTAAAATCAGGTATTTTGGGGAAGTCTGATAGTTATAAATCATATTCTTAGAAGAACCTCTTAAATATTTAGATATGAAAATACAGTTGTGATAAACAATAAATTGTTCTATTTAGCACTTATTTGCTCATTGAACAGCTTATGATAATTAACTAGAATGCAGAAATTGATACTTTCCCACTTTGCCTTAGTGAAATAAATTTTTAAAAAGCTATGATGAAAGTGTCTCTAAAGCATGAGAACTCATTACAGAATGCTATGGAGAAAAACTATCCATAAAAAAGCAAATAGTACTCATATTCTGAGCAATAAACACAACAAAACATCCTTAGCCATTGCCTTAAGCATGAGTAGTTGATAAAGAAAGAACGAAAAGTAGGGAGAAGAAAGGAAAGGAAGGGAGACAAGTAGATAGAAACGCAGAAAGAAGAGTCCTCAGAAGCGAGTCAACCACAAGCCAACAACATACTCACAGCCGTCAAGCAACAAAATAGCGACCAAAGAGTGGGCTCCCAAAGGCCACTGCCATTGACACAAGCCGACAACCTGCTTTCAGTGTTTCCGTTAAAACTCAAGTATCCATCATGTCTCAGAATATGAGTAGCTCAAAAGAAAACTATTTCTGTTCTCAAGTTCAGAGCCCTTGGTTAATTATAAAGGGGTTACTGCTAACAGCAGGTTAGGCACATAGGCAGGTAGGGACGGGATGGGAGGGTGGCTCCCTGGAACGGAGAATTTATGGGAGCATAGGATAACATCTAGCTGTACCTAGTGCCAACAGGTGACCAAATACCCTCTCTCTAAAACTATTTATGAACAGCAACGGGGTTGTTCAGTAAATAGCAACAAAGACAATAAATGTAGAGGGCCTGGAGGGTAGACAGCCTTAACAACTGGACTCTTTAGGACAATTACTCCCTTATTCATCGAGTCAAAGCCCCTCCACAAGGCGCCTTCTTGGTGAGCTTTTTAAGGACCCTTTCACATTAGCAGACTCTTTCGTCCCTTTATTCGTATTTCCCTCTGTCCTTGTTTTACAAACAAACCACGCACTTTACAACTTGACTCCGTCATCTGCAATTGCATTTTTTAAGTTGATGAGACAAGAACCCAGCATCAGGACTACGGCAACGCTGCTGAGAAGAAAGACAGATGCCAAGCAAAAATTAGACAATAAGTATTTGCTTATTTGGGATATCAGAAGTTAATCTTTTAGCTATTTTTTTTCATTTATTACGAATTGTTGCAATTAAGAGTGTCTCGGGAAAAAAAAGCCAAAAACAAATCAATAAGAAGAGAAAGCAGGGCTGCCGATGCTTCCGCTCCTGCCCCCCAGACCTACCTTAAAGTCATGATGTATTTGACATGGAGGACAGACGGCTTGGTGTCAACAGGAATTTCTCCCAGACAGTAAGCTGGAGGGTATGCTCATGGTGCAGAATTGGATTTCCTGTGTCTCAACCGGGTTGATATCTCAAGGTGGGAGTGGTTCATCTGAAATCCAGTTATCATCCACTGCACGTGTGTGGTGGGATCAGAACCACCTGCCTAGCCTGCAGATTTTAAACAAATTATTTAGTTTTGAGCTACTGAGCTTAATCATTGTCTGTCAGTCAACATTATTGTGAAAATAATCAACACAATATCTTTATGCTACCACTTGTATTATCAACTGATTTTCTTACATAACTCTGGAGTTGATTTTTGGCACTTTATACAATACTATAACAGTATCTTATTTTTATGAAACGCTTTCTATATGCCAGGTACCTTCGTATTTTTAACATATAAATATCTGAAGCTGCCATGTCCCAAGTTCTGTGTTCCATGCTCGGGGTTTAGTTGTGAGAAGAACCAATAGAGTTGTCCAGCTATTACGAGGTTATGGTCTAAATGGGAAAAGGTGTTAATGAATTCACCTTGCAAATGTGGGGAAACAATTACAATGTCATAAAAGAGAGCTGAGCTTAGAAAAGAAGCTTATCTATCTGGGCTATCAAAAAAAGAGGACTTTCTTGGAGAAAGAAGATATGGGAGAGGAGGGAAGCGCTGCCGAGAGTTAGGGTTTGCTATGGAAAGGCCGTGGACAAGAGAGGAGGGCGCACTCCAAGAACAGAAGAACATGGCTGAAGTGTACAGGGTGTTAAGGTGAGTAGAGACACGGGCTGGAGCTGAGTTGGGCCCCAGGAAGGCCTTTTGGGGATTTTTCGTGGCCTTAAAGGGATGGTTTACTCAATACTCACTACATCCTTGACAGGTAGATAATTTCATTATGGTCTTTTACAGAAAAGCCAGACTCAGAGTAACTTAGCAACTCAGCCAAATTTATACTCAGAATGTCCCACCGCAGAGCCAGCATTTGAGCACTCGGCTACACATCTCCTCTTTCCCTTGATGATTTTGTTAGCCTTGCAGAAACAAGCTGTGTGCTCTTCGGTTTTTGCACTTCCTTTGGTTCTTAAAAGAGGACTATCAGGTAAGTGACACAGGCCTGAGACTTGGGCAGACCGAAGTTCAAAGGCTGATTTTGCCCTTGGGTAACCTTGAGAAAATAATTTCATTTTCTAAATTTCTATGATTCTTACTTTTTAAAAAATGTTTTAAAAAGAATACCAATAGCTTTGTCCAGGAAGGAATGTGGGAACACATAACTAAAGGACCTGGAAAAGGGCTACCTAATAAATGCCAACTGTGATGACCACCAGAGACTCGGCAATGGAATGTGAGCCTAATGTTTGTTCATTATCATTATCATCAAAAGGCAACCAGCCTTATGACACTCATCAGTCCAAAGTGACACTGGCACTGAGCTGCATGGCAGATTGAATGGCTCTGTTAGGAAGAGGCCCTGCTAATTTCTCAATCTACACCTGACTCTAGAATAGGCACGAGTCCTGTGTCTAAGGTCTAACTGACCTTTGTGTGCAGCTCCTGAACCTGACCCTTTGGCTCCCTCTGGGAAGTGCAGAAGGAGCATCTTCAGAGCTCTTTTCCTAGACGAAGCATCAGTCTCAAAGAAAATGCATGCTTCTGACCTTATCCCATATTCTCCATTTCTCTACAAGTCTTGTTTCCTGACCACTGTCCCCCTGGTTTGGGTAGAGAGAATAGCTTTGCCTGTGGTGGGATGCCCTCGGGAGAGCACAGAGCAGGAGATGCACCATCCAAGAAATTATTAGCAGTCCACCACTGACTGACAGAAATACAAAAATAAGGTGTCATGGCTGACCTCAATCTAACAGCCTCTCTGTTCCAGCACCTGCTGCAGAGTTTGGCCTACAGAGGGGCTCATTTAGTTTTCACTGGGTGAATGCTGCCTTCAGAAATCTGTGTAGTGTTACTATACCAGTGAAGACCATGCCTCCAGATATCTTCTAACAAGCTGTGTGATCTTGGGCAAGTCACTAAATCTCCTGAACCTATTTTTTTCTCTGTAAAATGGGTTATTTTAACCCATTTCCTGTTTTCCCTGAGAGAACTTGATGGTGTGACTTGAGACTATAGCATTTATCTCAAGATAACTTGTGAATTATAGTCTTAACATAACCCCCAACGTTTGCCACAAAGCATCTCGCTTTTATTATTATTTCCACATCGCTCTAGTATATCGGTAGGCTTTGGAAATGAAATTCATCATTCTATTTACAACATTCAGTTTTTAGTAATCAGATTTGCTTCAGCCTCAAAGAGCATGTTTATAGAAAATTAAATGAATGCTGGCAGCAATCTGCACTTTGTTTCCCTTAACAGGAAGTAGGAACAAATGTGATCACGCTTGTAACATTCTTCGGTTGGTGCCTGGCACACGGCACGTCCCTCACACACACTCTGTCATGGCTGTTATCCTAGGTTCTCAGTCTAGCTCAGTAGAAAGCAGAGCTCCCGTCCCCACGCCCAGCGTTTGTGTACTTTATTTGCTCAGTAGCAGGAGCCAGCTTAATGTTTGAATGAATGTGAAAGGAACCTTCTTGCCCATGCTCAGTTATTGGTAAAAGTTTGCCAGCCACTCAGCCCAAAGTCCCACCTGGCCATGCTTTTACAGTTTCCCATTTTAAACAAGCACTGGCTCTTGAACACACAGAAGGAAAAATTGTACTATTCACTTCCAGAGAATACCTCAAAAAAGAAAGACTCGTTTGCCTATAACAAAATTCATAATGTTCTTTAAAATAGTGTGAAGAAACAATGAAATCGCCAGTTTTGCAGGTCAGTATTTGGCTGTGACTCAGCTAAAAAACAATAATAATAAGTCCACAACACCTATTGGCTAAGTTAACCAAGGCAGCCTGAGCCAATAAAGTGCGCTAATATTTGGTTACTTGTTTGGCATCTCCCTTGGCATTCCTCAGGAACCACGTGTGCGCCACTCCCCGTCTCCTGCTTCATTCCGTGAGGACTATGGAAAGTGGGCTCCCTGGCTTCCATGTTTGCTTTCCACGACTACCGCAGACATTTCAGACCCTCACGGAGCCACAAGGGGAGGGGAGCCATGGCAGCAAACCTACTCCTCCCAGCACCGCTACCCCTTGCCTCTCAGATGGCCAGGTCTTACCTGGCCCTTGTAATTTTATGCCAGCTTTAGTGAGCCTTCCAGGATGCCCGGCGCATGCAGATTTCTTTCTCTTGTACCACCTGACGCCTGAGCCCAGACCCAAGTTTCTTGTTCTCAGCATTTTCAGCCCTGGACCCTTCAGCAAGTGAAGACTCCTCTGAGCAGCTGAGATCATGATACACATAGTACTCTGCTCCTTCACTGAGCTGAGGCAAGGTTCGTTCCCATCTTGCATGGAGAAAAGCTTTGAGAAGCTGTCGATTCTGCTGCACAGGTGTGTTAGCAATCACACCTGGACATACACGCAGACACTAGAAGAACCTGTGTCCTAACTCATTGGACCTAAGTTATTTTTGAGACCTAATCTATTAATATTTTAGGCGTATTTATTTGAGACACAGGAACGTAAGGCATGTAAGCAGTAAGCCCCAACTATACCACAGGGTATAACATTTGCAATGGTTTTCGGTTGTTATACAGACCCAGGAAGGGGTCAGACACAGGACTGAAAGTTCAACATACTCATCAAAGCTAGGTAGCCTTCTTGTTGCCATGCCGTTTAGAATTAAGAAAACTTTCAAAGAAAAGATAGGGAAAAAAACATATTGACTACTTTAAATTAGAGCAATATTTATATTTCTGTAATGAATGATTTCTTCCTATTCAGAAAGAATGGCGTGGAGCCATTCTCTTAGTGAATTCAACCAAGCATCTTAAAATGTGATTTAATAATATAGTTTTGATCATCAGGAAATTACTTCATTAAACACTCGCACGTATTCAGGAAGGCTGGATCTCCGTGTTGCTCCCGCATTTGTTGACTTTCTGATTTAGTAAATATTTATTGACTGTTTCCATGAGCCATATATGTGTGTAGATACTAGGGATATAGCCATTCAAATCATGTCTCGTCTCTTAAATCATCAGGACAATGAAATTAACGCAAGATCAACTTCTAGCTGATTTCGCTGATTTCCATTGTTTGAGGAGGAATCATCAAATTGTGAAGGTATCTGTATTGACTCTCCAAATGACATGCCCTGCGGGGCATAGGTAACAGGAGTCAGAGCAGGAGTCCAATGTTCCCAGGCCTCATGGTGTGGCGGGCACACCTGGTCTCTTTCCTTTCCCTGAGTCATGGCTTCTTCACCCACGTAAAGCTCTTGTCCAACTCTGATGCTGTTTTCCAGCTCTAATGCATGAACGTCTGATTCTGTGACTCCTTAGTTCATCTGCTAACTAGCAATCTGTGAGCCTCCTCCTGTACTGATGCTTTGTGTGGCCAAAATAGGGACAGTCTCAGTTTTTGTTGTTCTTGATTCATTTGAGTGACTCTGTCAGCTCTTACACAAATTAGGATACTTTATTTAAAAATTCAGGTGTCCAATTTCTCTGGATGAATTCATTATCCGGCCACCCAGAGATAATTCCTCAGGGCAGCAATGGGGTCAGGGACCAAGGGGCTGTCATCTACTCTGGAGGTCACTTAAGCTCTCTCCTCCTCTATTGTTTGCAAGCACCTCTCTTTCTGTCTTACATCTTCTGAGCAATCCCTGTGGAGGATGTTGTTGTTTCTTCCCAGCACTTTTCTCTGCCTCACGTCACCTACCCACCCCAGGCATAGGCACTTCCTGTGAGGCTCAGTCATCTTGAGGACTTCCAAGAGGAGAATTCCAGAACCACAACTAAGATGTCTTCCTGATGACCCCTGAGCTGAATAGAAATTATCTCTTGCTCATACACTGTTTCTCAGTGTAACCACTCAAATAGCTCTTTAAACATTCCAACATCCTGGATCCCATCCTCAGGGATTCTGATTCAATTGGTAGGTGCCATCAATAGTGTTTGAAAGCTCCCCAGATGCTTCTAATGCGCAGCTGAAAGCCATACCACAGCCTCAAGCTAATCAAAGCGGTATACTGTTCTCATCTGGGCTCCAAGAGAAATGTCCCCTTCGGCATGTCTGAGATCTCAGAGTGGCAGACTTGCCAAAAGGACTGGCTTTATGAACCCCCGACTTGCACGCGCACACAAGGCTCTATGCTCAGAAGGCTGTACGCTTGGTTTAATGTGCACTTGTTACCGTTTTAAACTCTCCGTTGTCATTGTGTACAGGAGACCCCACCTTTTGTACTGGGTCCGTGGGTTATATAACCAGCCCTGGTTACTCTAAAAAGCAGCCCTACCTGATGTTTTGGCCTCTTACGAGGCACGGGCTCTCCTTACCATCCTGAAACGTGAGCTGCTCCTCAAATGAACAGCTTTGTCCCTCTTTCCCTGTTTCTTCTTGTTTGTAAAATTAGAATATCTGCCCTTTGGACAAACTTTTCCCCTGCTCGTACACTGTTCCCACGAAGGGGCTCATCTCAGTGGTGAGCCTTGGAGAAGAGCTAGCCAGTCTGCGGCACAGGTCCCCGTCAGGACCTCACGCTTGTCTCTGCTCAGCTCCTTTGAGTGGCTCTACAGAAGGAGGTCCCCTCTGGCCAACTGCCATACCTGCTTGACTCCAGCCTACCGGCAGCACAGGAAGCCACCATCAGACAAGCCACTCCGATGCGAGTGATGCTACGTCTCCAAGAACTAGCCTGCCTTGGGCACCTCGTCTATAAATAGAATCGGCCTCAAAAACCAGTGCTACCTCAGCAGGTTAGTGTGAAGAATTAACTGAAGGTTGAATGTATGCGAAGGGCTTAGGACACGTACGAAGAGGGGTGGAATCAAGAAGGGAGCGAGTGAGAAGCCCATCGGAGATACAGGCCAAGCCGAGCCTTCCTGGCCAATGTTGCCGGAAGTTAGGTGGACCTTCTGATCCCTAGCTTTTGCACCCATTTCTCAAGTGGTTTTTAATTTGTGAGAGAAAAGTACACAATGAATAGTCCCCTTCAGCCACAACCTAGACCAATTCTCAGATTCTTTTTTCCTCTTCCTTAGCCCTGTTCTCACTGGGCAAAGGGGCTCCACTCCTCAGTCTTACAGTGTGGAGTTGCTGCACACAGGCCTGCAATCCTGCAGTCAGAGGTTTCCAGAGACAAGCTAACAGACGACCTTCCAAATGAGAAACCCAGGCAGAGAGGTGAAGGTTGCGCTGACTGTGAGGGGTAAGTGGGATTCATGGCAGGTGTCCTCACCACTGACCCGCACTATTATCACTGTGAGGAATTCTAAATTATGTGGGTGATGAAGGCCCATCTGGCTGCATGGCCAACCCTCATGTCCCAACCACACCCTCACAGCAGTGATGCTTAGGGAATTCGTCATTCCATAATATTTCTGTTGATTATTGAAGAAAAGACCCTGATCTAGCAATATCAAATGAGGTGGGGAGAAGGGGAACAGAAAAATAAAAGAATAGGTGGGAGTCCTCCACTGGTCTCAAGTGATGTTTGCAAGTGCGGCAGTAAGGAAGGCTGTACACAGACCGTGTGGAGAGGGAGCGGGTCACGCAGGGGTCCTCCCTCCAGGAAACAGCCTCCTCTCTTCACAGCGTTGCTTTCTAACGTGGAGGATAATGAACAGCACTCTGGGTCAAATTTGTTTTTTCTCTCACTGTAGGACTTTCCCCGTGCTGTCGGTTCTTTGGATTTATTGGTACTGTGGGGAATTCGGAGAAATATAGATATGACTATGGCTTTGGGGCTCTTTGTTTCAAAGAAATGTTTAAATTGTCCTATTTGAAAAAAATAAAAGTAAATAGTTTTGACTGTCAGCATGGTGAGCTCTTACATTGAAAATAAGGAAAGGGGAAAATAAAAGAATGGATAACATTCGTTTCTGTTCTACAGTTTTTCAATTAATGACATGGAACCCCAATAATTTTAAGTGAGAAACTACCACGTAAAAACAAAAACACCCAGTTGCAGTAAGAGGAAAATGTGTTATTAGCTTGATGGCCTAGCCCTGCAAATGTCACCAGAACAGCTAGCCAGAGTAATATTGGATGTGTTCTATATATATTTTTTTCTACCACTGATGGTACACAACAATATAGGTCAAGCCCCATTACTGAGCACACCTAATATTGTTTTCTAAATTTTCAACAACTATTCAAATAGAAGCCAGAAAAGAAAAATTGCCTCTCACCACAAAGCCTTAAAACACACAAAAAGGCACCATATTGCCACTTTAGGGACACATTTGTTCCCTGCTGTTGCTATTTTATATGTCATTTCAGTCCTGCAGTTAGCTATAAAGCAAATCTTTTCTTTTTCCGGAGAGGAGTAAGAGCTGCCTGAAGGGAAACAAGAATCATCCTTGGGAAGCATCCTTAAAATGACTGATTTACAGCTGGCAAGGAGATACAATATGAAAATTGAAGCTTCCTCATTCTGATGGTGGAAGCCTCGCATCTTACTCTAAAAACATTCCCTGAGGGCCCCCTATTGGCACAAGAAAGGGCTGCCATTGAGGGGCCATCTGGATGAGAGGTAGGTGTGTGTGTGCAGGCACACGTGAGCGAGCAGGCATACAGCGGAGGGGAAGGGATGGATTCAGGAGTGGCTAAAAGAGTTGAAAGGAAATTCAGGGGAACGAGTGCGTGTCACAAGTCGTTATGCACCGGAGGTGGTCCAGTCTAAACACAGCCTGGAATTCAGACACCTTGAGCTGTAATCCCCACTCTGACAGTGACATACGGGTACCCTTGGGCAATTCCCCTGACTGTGTTTTGACCCTAACTTATCATTTGTAATAGGGAAAATAACACCCACAGAAGAGGAATATTGTGGAAATTTATTTATGTTCCCACATGACATAGGGGACCACAGGTGAAAGGTTGAAGATAAGTCAAAGACTCTGCCTGTCAACAACTCGCATGTAGCTTACGTGTAGTTTCCCCATGAGTTCAACCTCCTATTTAGCAAATACCCCTGTGGGATATGGGCAAGAAAAAAAAAAAAGCTCTGATTGGTCTCTCAAAGAATAAGGGCAGGACTTACCCAGTTGGGGGTGATAATAGGTCCCCAAGACAGTGCCATGAATTGCCATCTCTCAATATTCTCTCCCTTGTGTTGCCTTCTCCCAAAGGAATCATGGCTGCTCTGTTTACCCAACTGAATATGACCAGAGTGTGGCCTCTAAGGGCAAATTATAAAGGTATCGGAGTTCCTGCCTTGGATTGCTTATTGGGTAGTTGTCAACTGCCATGGGCAAGGATATTGAAGATGCCCCAGGAACAGGCCCAAGTAGTGAGGAATCAACTTACCAGCACGTGAGAGAGCCACCTTAGAAATAAATCTTCCAGCCACATCTAATCCTTCAGACGACAACAACCCTATTCATTGATTCGCAAATAGATAACACCTAACAGTGCACCATTCTTCAAGATACTATAATCTACTTTCGAGTCACTATAATCTCACTTGTTGGTTAGACGAGATATTGTGAGTCCAGTGGAGGCTGTGAGTCTACTTAACCTATGATCCATTCATCTCCTCAATTCACTAAATATTGCCAAACACATATGTGCCGGATCCTACACACCGCAGCAAGTGCTGGAAGTAAGGTAAACACATTCCCTTAAGTGATTTAATTGAGCGGCCTGGTGGTAACAAGTCATAGACAATCAGAATATACGTGGCAAAAACTAGGATGGGAAGTTTCACAGAGGAAACTGTGGAACTCATAGGTTGTGAACAGGCTAACTCTATCTGGAAGAGTCAGGAAGGAGGGACACTTAAGGACATTTGCACAAACCAAGCAGAAGTTATCAAAGAAAAACAGAGGAAAGGAAAGGGGAGCTTCAGCATGAAGAACGCATATTATATACAAAGACAGGCTGAGCTGCAGGGCACACAGAAGAGGGCCTGATTTCACCAGGAAAGGCTGTAGAGGAAGGCGTCTGTGTGGGTTATCTCTCTTGGTTGACACTTCAGGTAGACAACCTCTTCTAGCATAATTACCTTTTTCTCTAGCGAAGTTGAAAAACTGTTCAACTCCACGAGCTGCAGGACAAACAATCAAACAAAAGTCTCCCACATTCAGACACTCTTTAATTCCTCTACCTAGCTCTATCTTCATCGGGTTCATGTGATTCTTGTGTCCTGCCACAGCTAGTGTGACGAAGCCATCTGTACCTCAGGGAAGCTGCTCAGGCCATTGTGGTCAGTAAGCTCTGTCGTGGCGATGCAGAACCTCCTCTCACAGGCCTTCTCTGGTCCCTCGTACACACTGAAGCTCCTTGGGGCTTCAATGAGACCTCATTTGTGGGAGTTATCATGGAACTTATGACGCTGGATTGTCACCTGTTAGTTCATCTGCCATTTTCCCAGGCTGAAGATCTAATGTCTCAGTCTTAAATGCACTGCTAGTGTCTTACCATTGCAAATATCACAAGAGGCCCCTCAAAATGACGAATTCCTCTTTTATTTTTCCCATACTATTTTATGATCCTCTTTTAAATTTTACTTTATTGCTTTTGAAGAAATTTGTGTATATAGATTTATTTTTCTTGTTTAATATTTCTCACCTCCCACCTATAACTTCCAAACAGTCATCAAAGTTCCAGGAGCACTGGGATCTTGAGTGCTTGGTTTCCACTATTTACAACAGAGGTACACTGCCTGGTGGGTAATTGGGCCTTGACAGTTATGTTTTAAATGAAGAAGTGACTTAATTTAGACATTGATAATCACTATTAAAATTTTAAAAGTATACTTTTGTGTTCTTCTGCATTTGTGAATCTTTTTATAGCCTTTTACATAATTAATCTTAGATAACCAAAAATAAAAATGCCTTGTATCAATGAAGTATAGTGAGTTTTCATTTGAATTTAATAAATTGGTTTTTAATTAGGCCCTGTATCCACCAACCTGTTTTCAAAAACCCACCCACAGAGCCTTATAAATATGCAAAACCAAAGTGTATGTCTTCGCATGAGCTGCGACACTAGACATAATTATATATTTCAGTAGTCAATTACCTTGTAAGGTTTACATTAGTGCTTCACAATACAACAGTGCAGTAGCAGGTGAGAGAGCACGATGTCTCTGCATAAGTACAAGCCACGTGTTTTCACACTATGTCTAATGAACATAAATAATGCCTTTGACACAAATCTGAGTCTATTAACCACAAATATCTCTCTGTAAGCTGAGGGTGTGAAAACATAACTTTGGGTCATTTCTTTAAGAAGAAATGTGTCTGTGGCTAGTAGCAAAATGGTTTCAGTGCAGACTTTATCAGATATCCCTTTCTTACACTGCTGATTGGGAGGTGGAAGTGAAAAGACTAACAGGTATTTCTGAGGCCTGTAGAGGAGCCAGAGCAGTAGGGGTCAGAGCTCCTGTAGCAAAGACGTAGGGAAAGAGAGGTCCATCCTCTGGAACAAGGGTTGAAGCATTGGCCATCAGCCTCAAGGAGCTCAACTCTCAGGTGACAGTCACTTTGTAGAAAAACAGAATAATGGAGGAATGACAGAGGCTTTAGCCTTGAACATAAAGACGTCTTCTCCCTTCTTTCTGGATGATAACTCTTAGGCCCACATAAATGGGCATTGATAGGCTAAGAGCAAAAATGCAATTTCAGAACACTCACACGTACTGAGGAAGGCTCAATGGAAAGCTGAAATGGAGATTTCCCGAGACCTTCCTTAAAGAAGTTTGACATGAGATTGTTCCAAAAATCTCAAAACAGGAATGTCCAGGGACAAAGCCCAGTATGGAGTTATTTGTCCATTTATTTTGAATAAATCACATATTTACTTTTCTAAATATAGCTATGATGTTAGAAAAGTGTTGTTTGGGCTCAGAATTACAGCCACAAATGTGCAGAATATTGCAGCTAAACTGAGGGTTATGAATTTAACTTTATCATCAATAAGATGAGGATAATAAGAACTAAATTATAATCTTATATGATATAAAGAGAAAAATACAAAGCACTTGCCATCAACATTGGCCTTAGCTAGCATTCCATGAATCGTCAAAGCATACTTCAAATAAAGGGCATATAATTGCTGGTCAATCACTGAGCTATTATATATATATATATATATATGTGTGTGTGTGTGTGTGTGTGTGTGTGTGTGTGTGTGTGTGTTATTCTTACATTGTACCAATTACAATTCATATTTGATTTTTGCAATTATTAAACAAGCATTTATTGAGCACTGTTTATAAGAAAGCTCAGAACAGCACATGATGGCTTTTGGGGTCACTTGTAAACAGTGCCTAGGAAGAAAGTGGCACAGGAGACAGTTGTGGAGAGGTGAGAAAGGCCTCCAACCCCCAGAAGGGTTGGGCATAGTGGGAGCACCTCCAAGGGTGGAGAGCCTTGCATTCGGGAGAGGGAAGCCAGGACAGGCAGAAGAGCTCTGTTGATGGAGCTGGGGTTGATCAAGACACCTCAGAGACTATCTGACTGTTAGATGTTCCTTCACTGCCTTCTCCCAGCACAGAACTCAGAGGAAATTTTGGCTTCCCACCACACACCCTCGTAACCATTCAGAGAAACTTCTCTGGTAGGCCTTTCAAGTGAAGTCCCTCAACAACAGTACATGGGAAGAAGATAAGGCAGCATGACACCCACAGAGAAGCCTGAGCCCCAGAAACTAATGTCAGGCCCTGAAATAGTGAAATTCATAGGGAAGGAAGTCAAAAAGCAAACAAATGAGTTGAAGAGCCAGTTCAGACAAGATATTCTCGAAGAAATGCAAGCAATGTCAGTGGGCTTAAAGAGGAATTTACTACACAAGTAGTTCTCCTAATGGATACAAAGCTTACACAGCATATAGAAGCCACAAACAAAAAGTTGGCTACGGTAAATAAGGGAATGTGAAATGGGAAAGAACATTTTGACACAGAAGTGGAAATTTTGTAAAGAAATCTAGCTGAAATTCAGGATCTGAAAGATACATTTGGAAGCAGGAGAAGTAGACTTGAACAACATGAGGACAGAATTTCAGACCCTGAGGACAAGGCTGAGGAAACTAACGCTATATTTAGGCACAACTCCAAAATTAGAAATAAGCATGGTAGCTGGATACAGCAGCTGATAAATGAATCAAAGAGAACCAGTCTCAGAATTATGGGTGTGGGAGAAAGAGCAGAAGACAGCACTGAAGGCATAAAAAATTTATTCACTAAAATCCTGCAGGAAAATTTTTCAAATCTAGGAAAAGAAATTAATTTTCAAGTACAAGAATCTTATAGAACACCAAATAATCTGAACCATCAATGAGACAACATATCATAATCAAAACCTCAGAAATACAACATAAAGAGAGAGTATTAAAAGCAGCAGGAGAAACACAGACATTATTCTACCAAGGCAAATCCTTTCAAATTACCACAGATTTCTCAATGCAAACTTTAAAAGCCAGAAGAGCCCAGAGCAAAATCTTTCAAGCTTTAAACAACAGCAAATGTCAACTCAGGTTGTTGTATCCAGCAAAATTATCCCTGAAAATTGAAGCAAAAGTAAAAATTTTTCAGGACCAAGAATCCCTGAAGAAATCTGTGACTACTAACTCAGAATTGCAGAAAATACTTGACGGAATCCTTGAGAGAGACAGAAAGACAAGTAGCACCAAAGAATATGGAGGAAAGGAAACATCTAAAGAAAAAGTGTAACCAAAAATATAGATTGATATTTGAATCATTGGTTGGTATCCTACTAAACAGTTCCAGCTTCCTCATAAAATCTGTGAGACTTCCCCACATAATTATTATTTTCAATAGTATATTATTTCACAAAACATAATAATGATATTCAACATGGGGAATAAGTTTAAAATTTTTAAAAATACGTATGCATGAATTTATGGATGTATAGGTAGATAAAATGATAAAATGTTGATGTGATATATGTGCACAAAATACTCAAGTTCATTATAAACATTAAGTATTGCACATATATATATATATTAAGAAAAATCGGGGGAAGCTTATTTCTCTGTAAATTTGAAAGAACCAGTGTTTTGACACATTCACTTCAGCTTTTTAAAGGTACAATACTTCAAAAATGTAATTGATGTGGGCACTGTAAAGTCCTGCTTCTAAAAGAACTGAATCATATTTTAGTTTCTCCACCTGTCAAAACTTACTCGTTCTGTGCCTTGACACTGTCTCTCTTAGCTTGTACTTTCACCATAGTGGCATTTTTTCCCTTAAAGAGCAGATCTTCTTCTAAACTTCAAGTCCATTTGCCTAGTCCCCTAAGAATTGCAGAAAATTGTAGAAACTACAATAATTATTTAACCCAAACCCTTAAATAGATCAATAAAGAAGATGAAGTCACGAAATGGCTTGCTTTGAAATGTCAAATAAAGCTACTTACGTAACTAGAGGTAAAACTCAATTTCTTCTGCAATCATCTCCAGAATTAAGTGGAAGAATTAAGAAAATATGACCAACTATATTGCCAAAGTATTTTTGAGAAAACAAAATAGCCAGCAAGATTCATATAAAACAGGAAGTTCAATTCATAACTCTCATAATAAAGTGTGAAGTGTAATAAAATAATAGTTTAGATGGACACATCCTTACATTTCCATATTGATGATTGGAACGGTGTACCGGAGGGCTTACCAAGGGACACCTGGCAAAGACTTTTCATCCCTTGTTCTATTACCACGTACAGGGAATGGAGAAGAAAGCACACTGCTACAAGGCTCAAGTTTTCTATTGCCAGAAAATGATTTCACACTACCACAAAGGAACAGAATGAAAAATGCCAGGTGAGGACGGGTCAATTATTGAGGGTACGGTGGGTCACTAGGGGCATGGCCTGGAAGGATATACCCTTGGCCGTGCTTCTCCCCAGTCTCCACACCTTCCTCTTGCAATGCCACGAGTAGCTATTCTCCACCAGACCCTTCCACCATACCACCACTGCCGGATGACCAAGAACCAACCTCCTCTTAATTGTGAGTGTTGGTTATTGTGTCCCATCAAAGAGAAAGTGGCCAAGACATCCACAAAGATGGCACAGGAAAATGGGAAAATTCTGTCTTAATCCTTGGAGTACTAGATTTTTCATTGACCATCTTATGAATTAACCTATTAATTTATGACTTGGAGAAATGGTGAAGATTTCCCCTAAAACAGGAATTCTTGAATCATTAAGGTGGCACAGACAGGCAAGAAATAACTTACATAATGCTGTAACTTAGCTTTTAAAGGTGAACATTTTTGATTTCAGATTTTCTTTAGGGTCCATTTTGATTAATCACTATGGACCTTACTATGATGGTTATTTTTATATTTCAACTCATCTACGCCCAATTATAATCACACATCAGTCTCTCAGGCTATTTGGAGATATTCATTAGATGTGATGAACATCCAAATCAGTTTTGCTCCATACTGTGGATGGACCTTATCCAATCAGTTGAGGGTTGTAAGAGAAAGTCTGACATTTCATGAAGAAGAAAGAACTCTGTCTCTAGATTGCCTTTCAACTTATGACTTCAAAATCAAAGCCTGATAGAATTTCCAGTCTGCTGGCCTATCCTATAGCTTTCAATCCATCCTCTTACAAACAACTAAACAAATTCCTTGAAATCATTCTTCTTACCCACTTTATACATACACTTTCTGTTTGTCTAAAGAATCCTCACTGGGCTAGAGGAATGGCACAATGGTTAAAGCACTTACCTAGCAAGCACAAGGCCCTGCATTCAAATCTCAAGGACCACATAAACTGGGCCTGGCAGTGCACACCTGTAATCCCAGCACTGAGGGAGGAGGATTGCTGTGTGTTCCAGGCCAACTTGGGACACATACTAAGTTCAGAACTAGCCTGGACTAGAGAGCAAGAACCTGTCTCAAGAAATGAATAAAACAAACAAAAGAAACCTTTTTAATGCACTTATTAATTAGGGTTCCTACTAATTTCAAGTTACTTTCAGTCATTTTAATACTAGGTTTCCTAAACCATTTAAATAAATAAGAGTTCTAAAGAAAAGTTGGCAAATGAGATACTACACATACATAGGTGAATTATTTGCTGAACTTAGTATGACATCAAGTTATCTATAATTTATTAAATTTCTTTTGATGTAGGAGGTCCTGATGAGCTTTAAAAATCAATATTCAAATAAATCTCAAATGAAATTTGATTTGTTTTGCTCTTAGCTAGTTTCCTAAGCTAAGGTATACACAATAACCTTAAACTTGGGAAACCTAATAAGGCTCATTATCAGGAAAACTTTTTTCCTTCACTTTAATGTGTTTCCATCTACTTTTTTGATATGCATTACTTGAAACTGGGGTAATTTTCCTTTAGCTGAGGATTGTCTTTTGAATAATTGACTTGTGTAGTTTGTGAAGTTCACAAGAGTATGGTACAGGTGAGACACCCATGCTACCCAGACACAGTTTGTTTTATTATTCAACTCTGGGGTGACTCAATTTCAATGCCACTCTCAAACCAGTACCTCATAAACTTCAAGGTTTATTCCTTGCTATTGAGATGCTTCCTAAAATTCAAGTCCATAATGATGGGATCCAGAAATCTGTACTTCAGACGAGTGACCTAGTTGATTTCATGTACACTGAAGTCTGAAGACAACTAATCTAGTAGAATAAGTAGTGAGATCATATACTTTTGTAAAATAGAAATATTTCTTCTCTTTAATCTATAATTCAATAAATCATATGACATCTCTTGGGTTTGATAGAGTGGAGAAATCCAGGAAGTCTCAGGATTTAGTATAGAATTTCTAATTAAAAATTTACTGGAGATTTTAGTATTTCAAATTTCTATCATATAAGTTCTAAAAAGTTGATTGCTACATCAGAAGGCCAGATTTTTTGGAGAGATGAATAGAAACTCTGTTAATGAGACAAGTGCACACGTAGGGAGCTACAGAACAAATAAATATTTTCTTAAAAGTAAACACAATGCCCAATATTAATAAATATAGAATAAAAGAATGGGTTATAGTGTTGTCATGTGTACATAAGCTTAAGCTCAATGTAACTATTATATATCACCTACATATACTAATAAATATAGTGAAAAAATAAATCAGTAAATATGGAAACATTGACTCTTTTAGAAAGCACACACAAAAAAAAGAAATTGATAATAACCTGACAAGGATTTCCATCCTTCAAATACTGTCCCTGTGAATTACACAGTAGTCACATCCCTGGAAAAATAGATATATACTAAAACCATGAAAAGTACTGTTTATACATCAAACATAGTTGAAGGATTAAGTTTAGAACTAAAGAGTTTTAGGGCTTTTTTTTTTTAACTTAGAAGATGATAGCTCAGCAGGTCACTGAAGTTTGTAGGGTCAAGAATGTATATTTCTTGTGAGCATCTCTACCTAATGCCAAATGCCTAAAACTGGCCCCTACTCACAAAATTTTACTATATATTTTGCTACAGAACAGTATATTTTGACAACTGCTACCACATTCCAAATACATTTTTTCCTTTCATCCAGTCCTGTAATGGCTTTGCGATCTCCAGCAGAGAAGGAATGTCAAAATCCATTTTATCTCAACAGTGCTTGAATCTCTTCTGCAATATCTCCACCAAGTGGTTATCCAACCTACTGTGCCACCAACAGCTGTTCACATACCACTACCATAATATTTATCTATCTCAATACCCCTTCATTCTTGTTTTCTCCAAAAAACATGTGATGGTTTAAGTGGAGGATCAATTTACACAAATTTGCACGGGCAGTCCATAGCATCTCTACCTCTACATAACAAATGGTTTGGTGACAGCCTTAGTATTGAGTTTCCAAAGTCAGGAAACAATTATGGACATGCTTGAATATATTATCTATTGTCCATATACTTTTCCACCTGTGCATATTCTACCAACCGGACTCCCAGAACGTGTTCATACCCCGATCTGAGCTTGTATTTCTGTTTCTGGTGGGAGTCTTCTCTCTGCTCTACTGTATTCATCTATACAATGTCTTACCTCCAGAACTTTCTCTGTCACAAATACACAATGTCCCACTGTGGGCCAATTTCATAGGGCCGTGGTTCCCTCCTCTAGGGATCAGCAAGTACTCATCTCCGTTCAGCTGTTCTAATGAAGAACATGGCTGTCTTTGCCGTCGAGGCTGTGAGGGACCACAACTTTTTGCCCTGTTACAGGAAAGATGGAGAAGCATGACCCAAGTTGTCACTCTGAGGGAGTGATTTTGTGTATCTCTGAGGTTGAGTGGGCAGACTGCCAGGAAATGAGTGAAGGTTTAGGAGCTCTTCAATACTCATGACCTTTCTCTATAATCAAGGTAGAAGAGTTAAGGGAAACAAAATCCTCTAAGTATTTAGCATGGCTAGAAATGAGGATAGTAATCTTACTACCAGGTATCAGTTCTAATTGAGGTTATGGCTAAAGAAGTGGTAACGGCTAGTTTGAGAAAAGGCCCTTCCACATAATATCTCTATTCCCAGTCGGGACACAGTCCTTCTATTGTGCCATCTTAACAGAGGAGGCATGATTCATACACAAGCGAGTCTCCGCCCAGACCCTTCAGGAAACCCTCAGTTTTCACCCCCAGTTTCTAAATCTGCTTCTCCCACAATCAAGCATCTACAGCTCCAATCACCAAGCATTTATCAAACCTTATACCTTATATAGACCTTACGGAACCAGCTGTTGCTCTGGAAAAGACAAGGCTAAAAACCACTGGAAAAGATATTTTTCACCCAAATTTTGGGGGGAAGGTGTTGCCTCTAAGGAGGTTGGAAACACTCTAGAACACTAATGTAAGAAGAGCCTGGGACTCTGGGGGGGCAAAGCTCGTAAGAGCGCAGCAAGCTAAGGGGGTGGGGGTACCTGCGTTCTCTGCAATATGACTCTGCCAAGAGATGCATCTATTTGTCTGAAACTCATAAAATGCCTGTTGTCGATGGGTACCTCAGGGAAGTTATATGGGCAGCTGAACTTTGCGGCTGAAGGAACATGGAATGAGGAAGAGGCGACATTTAAAGACGCATGAGTCAGAGGCACAACGAGGCATCAGGTGACTGTGGCAAGCAAGAGTCCTACCCTTAAAAAGCTTGAAGTCCATTGAAGGAGAAAATGCTTGTTTAAACTCAAAAGCCTGAGGCTATAACAAAACATGTAAGGGTCAAAACAGTGATAGTGGAATTATAGTTCAGTTGGACGGCAATGTCTCAACTTAGGGTAAATTTTACTTCGAAAACCAGTGGCTCCTCAAATATACACTGGAAGAATAGCAAAGGGTGACTGCCACTGATTGCTATGATGGATTTGGTGACTAGCATTATTTCATGGTGAAATTATTTCAATAAATATTATTTGATTTTAAATAAGGTATAAATCCATTATATCGAAACAGGAAACAAGAATATTTATTTTTACTTCCTGAGCTTCTTTGTGCATCAAAAATTTGAAAAATGCCACATCAGGTTTATAAAAATTATAACAAAATCTTAAAGAGACACCAGCTCTTCCACATTTACTGTAGCCCTATTCACAGTAGCCAAGATACAGAAATTCTTTATATGCCTATTGATAGATGAAATCGTTTAAAATGTGATACACATATCACATTTTAATACACACACACACCACACACACACACACACACAAAAGAGTATTACTCAGCAATAAAAATAAGAGTATCTTGACATGTTATACTAAGTGTAAGGACATTACTGTACTAAGGACGTTACACTAAATTATTCACTGATACTGCACGGTTCCATTTACATGAGATATCTACAAGGGGTAGTCAAAAAACAGTGCATTTAAATAAAAATATTATAGTGAAAGATACATTGCTATTAATTCCCCTTTAAAATATCCCCCCTTACTTCAAACACTCACACTCCTTTCCATTTTCTGAAATGGTTCTGGAAATCTTCTTTTGTGCATGTCTCATAATTAGAATCAAAAATATGACAAATTATGCGCCTAGCATGATCCAACAGAAAGTCTGGTTCCTAAAAACACTGTAACGTGTCCTCATCCATCATATTCAACAGACTCAGCACCACAAAACTTCTGGCTGTTCCTGAAAAGTCAAAATGCCCATGAAAGGTAAATGCTTGGAGTTGATTTAGGATATCGAGGCAGTCAACAGGTCAACCTAGGAGACTCTTAGAAGAAGACTTTTTGTGAATCCAGAACTGCTTCCAAAATACCAACAATATGCGCTCAGTGTGTTTGAAACAAGGACAGTATTTGAGAGAGATTAATGGCAATATGTCTTTTATTGTAATAAATTTTAAATTTAAGTACTGAACATAGCTTTTAGTCACATCTCATCATCTTACCATATTCAAAGTAGGACACTGGTAGTAACCAGGAGCACATTTCAAATTATGTGTTCTTTACCTAAACTTAAAATGGTAGTGTATTTTAAATGCTGTATTTTATAAGATCAAATTTATCACAACACACAAATAATAACATTTAGCCAATTTTTATTGTTTCTTATGATTCAAGGCTATATTTTCAAAAATTCTTATTTCTATTATACCAATGAAAAGAAATAAGTCCAGAAGAGATTATATGACTTGTATAAAGTCTCACAGTACTAAGATATGGATTC
The DNA here is from genome assembly GCA_004027205.1 of Ctenodactylus gundi. Taxonomy (NCBI): domain Eukaryota; kingdom Metazoa; phylum Chordata; class Mammalia; order Rodentia; family Ctenodactylidae; genus Ctenodactylus; species Ctenodactylus gundi. Next base: position 49,680 of record PVKB01006515.1, read on the forward strand.
AGAACTGGAAGCCAGTCAGGCTGACTATAAAATGTACCCTCTGAATCACTACACTGTTGTCAACTGCTAGTAAATCTTCATTTGGAAAAAAAAGACAGAGTCTAAACTTAAGGTCTTTTTGGAATGTGAACACATATTCTTTGATAGACTTTGAAAAACCACAAAAACAAGTAACTTGAATATATTTTAATGTCTAAAAAGTTATACTTTATAGTCAGTAAGAACAGGAGTTGAGGATCAGTGCTGAATGCAGGAAAGCATCACAACCAAACTGCCTCATGCTCCCAAAGACCAACGATTAATGTATAAACTTGTGTCCTGAGCTCTCTCCCTCAGGCATCTTATTCTGTACTCGCACATGCATGGAGTAAAATTGCACCAACTAATTGTATTCTACAGCTCTGCATAGGTTACCATTAGTGCAAAGGGACAGGGTGTCTGATAATTAAGCCTTAAAATTAACATCCCGTTAGAATCAGTGAAGAAAGTTCATTCCTCTTAGTGATACTGTTTGATTCTACCTGAGCCAGCAAAACTAGCAAAGATTCATTCGCACTCCCAAGAAAGGAGGAGAGAAGGGAGATGGAGGTGCTGTGTGGAAAAGCAGGCAAATTTAGGTCATGGTCAGAAGCCTCAACCAAACAGACCAAAATGCAGTTGATTAATGTCTGGTAACTCTCAACGATTAGTATTTCCCTGTGCCTGCCATGCATGGAATCAAGGAAGTCGGGTGCTAGTCCCATGACCTTGGACAAGACATTTTGATTTTTCTGAGTTCTGTCATCCTTACCATTAAAGTGGGTCACATGCACAGGGTGATTATAGACAATGATAATATACTGTACATTTCAAAACAGCTAGAAGAATGGATTCTGAATATTTTTACCATAAAGAATAACTTCGCAGGCCCAGGATGAAGGTCCTTATAGTTATGGTCCTGAAAACTGCGACATGATTAGAAGTCTTCTGAAGACACTGGGGGCTGCAAACTCTGTAACTTCACCAATAGTACAAGCAGTAGCAAACATTTTTGTATTCTTAATATTTGTCCTATTTAAATAACTTAATTCATCTGATAAATTTTCCAAAGAGCTTCGAAGCCAAGAATTGAGGCTAAGACCATTTAGTCTGTGCTGCTGAAGTTATTTCTAAGGCTAAATTGGTAGAACCAATAGTTCTCCTTTTAAAGCAAGATTCATCAGCCTTCCATTATCTGGATGAAAATGAATTCACTAATTTAGAAACCCAAGTAAGTCCATTCCAGGATGACTAAACTAATTCTTCCCTAATTATTGAGATGTTAAACATCACAAACAGACCAAACAAATATTAGTAAAGTAGGAGAGATTGTTCTGAAACGCGGGGAATGTTTTTAAGTGGTAGAAAGGGGGAAAAGCAAGGCCGAATTAAAATATTGTTTTAATCAAGCACTAACTCTGCTTTGACCGAAGTAATGTTGAAAAACACATGACTTCCATCCCCAGCTGGAGGAAAGGATGCTAAATGTGGGAGAGCAGTTCTAGCTATAAAGAAGAAACTAGCTTAATTGGGGAAACAGGTTCAAGCTCTTCTGAAAGCGGATTCATTCTGTCTACTAAGGCTCCCACACGATACACAGAGTGCACCAGCCTTTCTGGAACTTTTATTTCAAACTGATGATTGTGGTTAATGGGTACACTAAGTCAGGCAAAATAAATTATTGTGTTCTATTGCACAGTAAGAAAATCATAGACGATGATATGGTAGGTACTGTGTATCTCCAACAGAAGAAAAGATTTTGAATATTTTCATGACAAAGATAAATGCTTGAGAAAATAGACATCTTTACCTTGAACATTACACAGTGCATACACATATAAAAACCTCACAACACCTTTATGTGTCAAAATACAAACACATAAATCAATTTAAAAATTGATGCCTTGTGAACAATGCAAATAGTAAGAAAGCTCATGGGAATGATTCTATATCGTGGAATTACTTGAATGTCCAAAAATACTCCCTTGAAGGAGGTCATCTTTTTAATATCCCATTCTTCCACGCATACAGCTCCTTTTCTCTGAAGTTCCCATTTCTTTCCATCATAAGCCTATGTCCTCCTCAATTTTTATTCCAAAGCCTTTCTCTGTATTTTTTCACAAATTTTCTCTAGAAATTCCTTTATAGGTAATGGAAATATATTCACTTATTATGAGACAGGGTCATTCTCTGTAGTCCAGAACTGACCAAGTCCTAAACTTATTATGTAGCCCAAGCTGACCTTGAAACTCTTAGTAATCCTGTCTCAGTCTTCTGAGTGCTGGAATTATAGGTGTGCACCGATGTGCCTGGCTTGTGGGCTGCTGGAGAATCAAACCCAGCTCCTTGTGCTTCCTAGACTAGTGCTTTCACCACTGAGCTATACCTCCAAATCCATAAATATTTAAGTGTGTCTGTTTATGTACACTGGTATTATAAGAAGAAGTAGTATATGGCTTTTAAATTAGAAACAATTGTCCATAATTTAATGTTGTTCTCTGATGATCATTTTTCAAACCATCTATTTATATATAAATAGTTGTAGTTAGTCTCCACACGATTTGAGATTCTAATTATATGTTTAATGCTCTATTATAAAATCCCCACACTATATTTCTTCTAATAAAACTTATCAATGGTCCCATCTTAGATGACAAGTAGATTAACTAGCCTTATGGAATGTATAGGATACACTTTTACTCTAAAAATCCTATAGAAGAAATGGAATATTGCTAATAGTAATGACAGAGACAATAGTGTCTCAGAGCCAGCCATGGGGTTTTGCAGTTTGAATGCGACACAACTCTAAGGGCCACCACTGACATTGTGTTCTCACGTTGCACTCTTTCCATTTGCCAGTATTCCAAAAGATGGCAGGAGAGTATGTGGATACCGACGGGGTCTCTTCTACCAGCATATGTTGGGCTAAGGTCAGTGGTTCCTATTCACCATGCACCAGGTCTGGTCAGGCGGATTTCCCCACATTCCCTCATATAACACTACCAACAACCCTATGAGTGTAAAACTTTAATTTTCAGCTGCATTTTACAGACAAGGAAAGGAAGACCTCAATCCACTCAGGAAGTAGCTGAGAGAGACTAGATATACGTTGGTTCCCACTGCGGAATCCAAGGCCACACAACTGTTAACCCCTCTGGTATACTCAAAGTGAACCACTCTGCATGGACTCATACACTTACATACCAGACGGTGATTTCTTCTTTTAAATTCTTTTCTCAAAGTACAATTAGAGCAACAAAATTTAGATCTGTTTTCAAGGTCATACTTTGCTATCAATAGTGTAATTATTTCATTACATCTTCCCATTCTTCATTCATCAAATATTTATCATTCCACTACCACATGCTAAGCTTTGTTGTAGAATGTAAAGTGCTATTAGCAAATTGGCCTCTTTCTTGTCCTGAAAAGGCTTAAAATTAAGTAAAAAGCTCACAGCCCAGCATCTGGCTGCTGTTCTTTTACTTTGTCCTAATTTAATCTGTGCAAAGTGTTAACTTCATCACTTAAATTTACATTTTTAATAAGCAGTGAGGGTTAATGTGGACTCCAGTAAGATCAAGCAGGTGCTTGTACGGCATCACATAGGATTGGAAACAGAGAGGGCACCAAAGGGCCCAGCCTTATTCTACCTTACTGAGCACTCCTGTGGCACTGGCTTGCATGATATAACCATGCTTTATGCCTTAGCTACCCGTGTGAGGGTCAGAACCAAAATCCTTTCAGGCAGAAGTCACATTAAATGAAACTTTTTTAAAATACAGTTCTTTGCGAGCACTCAATAATTATCTGTTAAGAGAAGGGAAACATTGCATACATAACTACTAATATCATGTCAAAAAACTAAATGAAAACAGAAGCAGTAGTTTACTCCACATGTACCAGTTATTTGGTCCTCAAGTCCTCAAGTCTTATTTTTGAAAGAAGCCATGCAAACTGTAAATCTACATACATAACTTATTTGAACCTGACAAATATGTCAAAGAAGTGCTTGCTACAACCCAATGATTTCTAGTATACTTTTGCACCATTTCTAAATCATGCCTGATCATGAAAATCAGTTTTAACAGTTACATATAGAATGTGATACTCTATAATATTTGATAGTCTATATGTGAACTAGGATTCCATTTTGAATAAGTGTCACAGGTGAGGTCTGTAATCTTTCAATTGGTTAGAAAGGTACTCAGGACTTGACATTGGATTTTTAAATGAAAGGACTAGAGTTTAGAATAGAAAAGAATAATTTTTTATATTTTATTTAATGCTAGTCTAATAGATAGAATTGATCAATGGCTACTATCCACAAGTCTTTTAGAAATAGATTAGTTGCTGCTCTGTTAATGCCACAAAGTTTTGAAATGGATTCATAATGTGTCTATGTACAGGAGAAATAATAACTTATTTAGTACATGAAAAGATAGATTACAGATATAATAGCCATAGTATAATAAGAGTAGGCGAAAGAGTCATCACAGAAAATACTCTCCAGTTAACAGAATTTGTGTTAAATGACAACCAGCCCCTCATGCTATGAGAAGAGGGGTCTTAGGTGTTTCAAGAAATCTTCATTTGAATTGTACCTACACAGTTATAAACATATAAGCCTCAAAATTAGCTCTGTAAAATAATAATTTAATTCTTAAGCATAACCCAGAAGACATATCTTTATATTTCCAGACACGTCCACTAATGCAGGAATGTGTATGCACAAGACAGTCCAGAGCAGCCTTATGTCTACTAGCTCCAAACTAAAAAACCACCCAAATGTCTATCAACTGTATAACAGTTAAACATATTGATGTATATTCATGTAAGGAAATATTTCAGAGAAATGGCAATAAATAAATCTTGACTACAAAAGCAATGTAGATGAATCTCACAAAAATAATGTTTGTAAAAAAGAAGTCAAACACAAAAGAATACATATTGCAAGATTTCTTTTATACAAAGTGCAAAAATAGGCTGTCCTATAACACAAAAAGATTATGTCACATGAATGACTTCCTGGGGAGAAATGAGCACCAGTCTCTTCACCCCAGATAGGGCACAGCAGATGGGGCAAAACAACGGTTGACTGAAGCCCAGTTTGGAGAAATATGAGTTTACTGGGGTTAGTTACAGGAGTATGGGTGGGGGCTACCTACAGGGGGAGACATGAGAGGTCACCTAAGGAGCAAGCAGGAGGTATCATTTATAACCTACGGGTGACCAAAAGGCACGATTATAAAGGATGTTGCTTACTGGAATAGGGTGTGAAGGGGAGCTCGGTGCTGACGCTGTTGATATAGACATTTTACTTTTGTGAAAGTGTGTTGACTTGTATTTATACATTTTACACAATTCCGAACGCATGTCATACCCCAGTACATAATTTACTTATAAAAATCTAAATAGCTTTAATTTCTCCCCCAGTTTTGTGTCAGCTAAAAGGCTGAGGAAATTGTTGCTGGTTATCTTCCCTTGACGTAGTGTCCCTGTACCACAGAGAAGAGCTGGAAAGAGTTGGTACAGGAAATAGATGGCAATTTTGAAGGCGAAGATTATGGCTTTTATCTGCTACCAGCATATCATTTACTTTGAATGCGTTTTCCAATAATGGCGTGATATTTGTGCTGATTCATCCTTACAACCTGCGAGGTCTCCTACTTATTAGGGGGTGTATTCTATGGAGAAAGAGCAGAAAGAAGAATCTATAACTCATTTAGGCCAGTGGTTCAATGAAATCTTCAAGAAAAGTAGGCACAGGTTCGGCTATCTAGCAGACCCTCTGCCAGCCCCCACTCCAGCCGGCCACCTTAAACATTGTTTCTTCAAGGTCAGAGACCCTGGAGTGATTGTATGCACAGACAGAAGGATAATAGATGACTGATAATAGACAGCCAGACACAGACAGAAACAGATAGATGATACATAGATAGATAGATAGATAGATAGATAGATAGATAGATAGATATCACTATGATCTGCACATCAAGTCAACGTGTCAAAAGAACTTCTGAAGATGAAGACAGGATGATTGGTCCTTGGATTTCACTGAGGGCCTTTTTAAAGATCAGCATTTTTTTTTTAAAGCTTCTACTGAAAAATAATATGGCTGCTCCCTCAATCTCCAACCATCTAGTTTTACTACTTTCAGACATCTCCTGCCAACTGTGGTTACGCTCTCTTATAAACGGCCAGCACCTAAAGTTCTCTCTCAAAGGGTTTTTGGGGTTCCAAGATGTCTTCATCAGCATTGGCAGAGGACTGGAGTCCCGCGGCTACACTGAGTGATGATGTTGGATCTTTGCTTCTGCTTAGAAGACTGCTGAGGTAGGACCAGAAAAAAAATTGTGAGGGGAAGACTGCATATGCCAAGATTCTCAACCATCACAACAGATAATATCCTCCTGCAATAATGTTTTTGAAGTGCTGTGGATTGAGCCCAGGGCCTTCACACGGAACTATGCCCTCATCCCATTTTTGACTTTTGATTTTGAGACAGGTTCTCACTAGGTTACTGAGTTGCCCAAGCTGGGGTTAAAATCTTTCTGCTTCAGCCTTCCAGAGTGCTGGAATTACAGGCATGAACCACAAGACTCACTGTAATGCAATAATTTTTAAAATTCGGAATAAAGACAAAGATTTACAATGATCAAAACATGAACATTTTATGTGAAGTCTGTATCAGTGTTATCAATTTTTTCCTTTTGCCTCAGGTTCGAATATTGCTCCTCACCTGCTCCTAGGAGTCTCTCTAGATTCTCCCCCCATGTTAGAGTGCGGGGCAAGAAAAAGAGGGATCAAGCAATGTGATAAATAATATCTTAATGCAATAATTTTCATTTTCATTTGCTTCACAAAACTGCAATCCCTTCCTGCTCCCACTACCTGTTCTGTTTTCCTATGTTTTCCCCAGTTTATAATGGGAGTTGCTCCTAGAACTCTCACCTAGCAGGGCCTGCCTCTTTCTCTGAGTTCTTCTTGAGGTCAGCATGCAAATCCACTGAGATTCTTTTCAAAATGGCTGCATTTCAGGTACTCATTTTCTTTTCTTTTCTTTTCTTTTCTTTTCTTTTCTTTTCTTTTTTGCTTTTTCCTCTAGTGATGACTTAGCTCAGTCTTTATTCTTTCACACAGCTGTCCTGCCTCCCCTACTCCTCATCAAGCTAGTCTGAGATAAATGGTCAACGAAAGCTTTGGTTCATTGGCCATGTTTGTTTTTCTACTTCCCAGTCCCATGAAGCTTGCTGTATCAAAGGCATAGGGTTTATGTGATCATAATTTTCTTCATGTACAATTATGAGGATATTTGGAAAGAGCTGGACTCAGTTGCTACTATCTTTGTTCCCAAAAGTTCCCTGTGTTTTTGAGCTTTCATGGGAAGCTAGCTGAATCCAAAGCCCTTGTCCATCCAGCTGCTCCATTTTGGTATTTCCCGTGAACGCCTTCTCCTGTCCTCAGGCTGGCAACACCACCAGCAGGAAATACGAGGCAAAGAAGAGCGTGGAGACCTTGACATTCAAAGTATAATATCTTTTCACAGAAAGTAATAACCTTTCCTAAAAATATTTTACAACTCACTACAATTCATACAGTTCTACTATGAAAATCGAAACCCTGTCATATAAAAAGGTCTAACCACACATGTAAACAACTACATACTCTAAGTGGAATGTAATGTCGGATTCACGTCTTTAAATTTATTTCATTACTGGCTATAGTGTAGCAAATGAAATGCTGGGAAGCTGAAATGAGAAGTGACTGCGTGCGTTTCCTGGTTCATGAGTTTCCTAACACACATTTAAGGAGCCATCTCCTGCAATAACTCTACTTTGCTCTAATCCACAGACCTTTGTCTGCTGAAACAGGCTATTGGGATGTGCTACCCAAAACCCAGCCCATTTATGTCTAAAACAAATCATAAAAATGAAGAAGTCTTTTTGTTATTACCTAATCAGCTAATGCTAAGACTTTTTTGAATAAACCATGGATTGCGTCAATGTCGACGTCTTGATTTTGATGATTGTGCCACCATGATAACAGAGGTTGATCTGATGGGAGGCCAAGGGAAGGGTGCAGAGGATTTCTGTCCACATTTCATTGTAGTTTACCTGTGTTCTGAATCATTATTTTTAAAATGTTATTTTTTTAAAAGTTACTTCTCTGTCCTAAAGAAAGACAGGGCAGTGATTGTTAGCAGAGGTCCAGGAGGCAAGCTGTGCAGACACTTTGCCCAGTAACCTAAATTTCATGGCTGATGACATCATCTATAGATGTTTAATAGAAGGAGCCAGGCTTCAAGTGCCTCTGTAAAATTTATCATCACTGATACCCAGTGCTTCCTGAATGACTAACTCAGTACTTAAAGTTGTAGGACGGCTAGTCTTAATCCTGCCCTGCCCTGCTGATAAATGGTTTTGAGCACAAATCATCATAAAGTGCATTGTACAGTCAGTTGACTGTTATGTGTTGGCTAAAGAAAAGCCCCCAAAGCATCAGGACCTAAATCCTGAGCCCTGGAAGGGCCGTCTTGTTTGAAAAAAGAAAAGGCCTTTGTAGATATGACTTAGTTAAGGTTCTTGAAATGAGAAGATCATCCTGATTGTCCAGGTGGACCCTATATGCTATTGTACATGTCTTCATGATGGAAAGATAGACTGCCATTCCACAAGATTCCACACATGCTCACATAAAGGAAGGCAATATGAAGAGAATACTGAGACTTTTTTAACAGTTCTGGCCTTCAAGATTGGAGTGATGTAGCCATAAGCAAAGAGATACCAGCAGCCGTAGGATGCCAAAAGAGGCTCTGGATAGAGGTCAGCCCTCTCAGCATCTTGACCTCAGCACAGTAATTATAAATCCTGGAAGCCTGGCCTTCCGAGAGAACGTGAAGAGGGACAGTAAGCCTGCGAGGGAGTATAGCTTCCTTATTTCAAGGCACAAGGTTTGTGGTTATTTGTTATAAGAGATATAAAAATCTAATCATCTAATCCCAGAACTCTGGGAGGAAGAGACAGGAAGATCACAAGTTTGAGCTCAGCCTGGGCAATTAAGCAACTTGACAAGAGCCTGTCTTGAAGTCAAAGATAAAAGTGGGCTCGGGATATAGCCCAGTGTGAAGGCCCTGGGCTGGATCCCTACCCCAGAAAAAAGAAAGTGAGAGAGAGAGAGAGAGAGAGAGAGAGAGAGAGAGAGAGAAAGAAAGGAAAAACAAAAACTAATCTCCACGGTTAAAGCAAGCTCTCAGAACCAAAGAAGGGATCCCCGTGGCTCTGTGAAAGCAGTACCAAACAGGAAGTCCAGAGATACCCTTTCCGGTTGCTCTCTGAGGTCTCCTCTGACATAAAGGTGTTAGTGTATTACTACATTCTGTTTCTGTTGCAATCTTAAGTGTTCAGTAGATGAAAAACTACATGTCTTCCAAAAGGCAATATAATCTTTTCTAATATTACAGTAAGTATTGTACATTCAAATGCTAATCGGAAGTCCATCATTGTATCCTACCACATTCTGAGTTTGCAATCTGATACCATTAATAGTTCCAAACCTGCCTTCCCATTTCTTATTACATGTATATAATGTGTTCTGAGACACTGTGACTCAAAATGTGGTAGATGGGTCAGCAGAACTGGCTTCCCATGGACCTGCTTAGAAAAGCAGAATCCTAACCATGCACCAAAATCAAATCAAAGTGGATCAAAGACCTAGACATTAAAAGTGAAACACTGAACCTCCTAGAAGACAAATTAGGCAAATATCTAAAAGACATAGGGGTAGGCAACAACTTGCTCCACAAGACACCAACAGCAAAAGACATTATCCCCGTGATTAACAAATGGGATCTTGTCAAATTAAAAAGCTTCTGCATAGCAAAGGAAACTATCAACAATGTAAAAAGAGAACCAACAGACTGGGAAAAAATATTTGCCACCAACAACTCAATAGGGAGCTCATAACTAGAATATATGGGGAGCTGAAGAAAAGTAAGCCTACCAAAATAAAGGATCCTATTGAAAAGTGGGCAAATGAAATGAAGAGGCAATTCACTCA